>JAQIXN010000204.1:0-54301 GCA_034698145.1 Proisotoma minuta
ATTAAATTAAATATTAATTACATAAAAAAGTAAATATTCCTTATCATTAGTGTCGAACGGATTATTTGAGATTGATTCACGTAATGGTGAGAAATTCCAACTTTACTGAACATAAACATCGCCTTGAAGACTTGACCCACTGTTTCACTTCAATTCTGTTGGAAGAAGATAGAATGGCAGAACAAGATCAAGCCATCGTTCGTAAAATCGGCCATGAATTTCCTAACATTTTCAAGTTTTCTTTGTGATGCGTCAACCTGACGAGATCTGATGTGAAAATATTGCAACGAAAATTTAGTGCTTCAGTTTGCTTACCAATTTTATTATTGTGAATTTGATGCACCAAGTTAATTTTTGACGACACTCTTCTTGCAATATTAAGCTATTTCTAAGTTACCTTATATAATGTGATGAGGAAAATTCCTTAATAGACATTGTCATTTAAATATTTAGATTAAAGGTACCTTATTTTGATGAAAATTGCCTAGTCTACAAAATATAACTCTTGAATCCTAAAAGTGAAAAAAACTGTGCCAATTTATACACAATTCCTTTGTGAGTAACGCAACGTTCCTTTTTTGCCACTTTATTAAATTAAATTTGAAATATTAGAATTTAAACATTGAACTATGTACTACGGATCCCATTCTAGTCTTTAATAATATAATAATTATAATTATAATAATAATAGTTAATTATAAAACGACAAACAGCACTTTGGCCTCGTAAACTGTAAATTGCTTAAAAGTGAGATTATTAATAAATAAATAATAAAAAATTGATATTTAGTAGTTTATTTAAATATGTGTAACTTAAGCAAATTAAGTATCTTGAATAATATTGGAGATTGAATCTCTGATAGAAAGCACAAGCATTTGATTAAGCATGCAAAAGTCCAAGTTTAATTTAAACTTCATTTAGGCATCGTGTCTGTCTTATTCGCCAATCTGGCCGCAGAGCTTGACAGTGACTCTAAAATTTTAAATGCAACACAATTTATTATTATTTTCAATAGCATATTATATAGAAAGTTAAGTCACCAGAATGATGCTGTAGTTCCTCCAACTTGTCCCCTCTTTCCATCACACTCGCGATATTTTCCGTCATCTTCTCCTTCACCTGCGTAAATAATTCATGATTCAGAGAGCTATTTATGTATATTGACAATAAAATTGCCAACCTCGTCCACCTGCCCCATCAACCCCATTAGGTTTTGCCTCGCCAACTTCTGTTGCTCAGTTTTTGACAAGTCCCCCGAGTCTTTACTGTTTCCATCCGCCCTGTAAACAATACTAAAATCAATTTTAGCTATTTAAATTGTTATTTATGTACATTGTTATGCTGAATATTGTTCTGCGTCTTGGTTGAAACGTGCGATTGCAATAGCAGCTTTTGTGTACGTGCAGAGAGAGAAAGCTTTAGTTCCCATCCTAAGAAATCGATATTTATCCCCTTAAATTTTCACCCAGCCCACTTTCTCTCTTGTAATATCATGTAAATGTGCAATTTTAAGTTTTCCACACGCTGAAAGTTAAAAAACATCCAAACGAAATGATGCAAATGCAGTTTTATGACACAGATAAAATATAAAAGACAATGGGATGACATGAATAAGCAGCAGTTGACATAAACTAGCAAATTTGAATACAATTGAGTCTGGAAAAAGTCATAACACTAACACACTATTGACACTGGGCTTCATCCAGCTTCCAAAGAAAACGACTCCAAAATGCGACACTGTACAACATATCTCATTTTAAATTTCTGTTTAATTTACACTTTGGGGGTAAGAAAAAATAACAAATGTGTCAAATTTCACAGATTTCCAAAGAGCTCATATGTACTCATATGAATATTTGTCAGAATGTTGAGGAGAGAGAACGATTACCCTATGGGATCAAATTAAAAGGTCTTTTGAAACAACAAGCGGAGACAATCAGTGGAGATCAAGTTGAAATTGAATCAATCATAAGTAGCAATGTCATGAATTGCGGTACCAAATTAACCATTTTATTGGATATAAGTATAATGATTCTAAGATTGTTTTGCTCGTGTTGGATGCAGAATGCGGTCTGTTTAGTACAAGTGACGAAGGATTGAAGGGATGGGAAGATGAAGGAGTCACGACGCTAAATCAATATCCTTGGTCAGCTAGCTTAGTTGCCCCCGGGGGACTGTATTCCTTTTGTGGGGGTTCATTGGTCTCAGATCGCTATGTTCTTACGTCAGGTACTTAATATTGCGTCTCATATATCTTAGATTTTTTACTGAAAAAATGAGCATCATTTTTTTCTTTTCTATGTATATGCAGCCGCTTGCGTGGACGGGTAATTAATAATCTCAAAATTTTCTGAAAAACAATAAAAAGCAATGCACTATTTAGCTCAAATGCAGAAGGGGTTGAAGTTCTTTTAAAGACTTGGCCTTTTGCACATTTCTCGGAAAGCGACGAACCAGAAAAGCTCAATTCCACTGGACTAATCAGAAAAAAAGTTGTACGTGTTGTTCTGCATCCAAAATACTTGGATGGTCATTTAGGTCTACACCTAAAAACATTAGTTATTTACCATTAAGTTAATTAATTTTTAATTGGAATCAGACTACAACATTGCTTTGTTGAGATTAAATGGCCCCGTTCCCACATTTGGAGAAAAGAATGGAGTTACTCATGTTTGCTTGCCAAAAAAGGATGACGTGGTTTCAGGAGCAAATGCTTCATCTCTTCTCTGGCGTTTTGACCAATGGGGTGATAGTTTTTAAACGAACCATTCCTTGTAAAATGTATATTTGTGGGTTATATTTAGACGGTGCTATTATCCCCCGACGAAGGTCAGAAGTGAGCTGGACAGTAATGAGTCAAGAGGAATGTCGAGAAGTGGGATACAATGAACAATGGAAACAGATGCCAGAGTCTATGATGTGTGCAAATATTCCCAAACCTACAGAAGCCAATCGTCCTTATAAAGACACATACGATTGTCCTGGGGATGCAGGTGGACCATTGCTTATGACCAGAGGACACCAAAAAGTTCAAATAGGTTTGCAATCAACTCAATCTTAAAAAAAAACTAGAAAACTATATCTTTTAATGACTTGTGTAGGAATTGATTCATGGACGGCTTGCTTCGGGCGTCCTACTGGAATTGGACTTTTCACTCGAGTCTCTGGTAACTAAACAAGCACGAAACTATCAAAAAAGATCAAATTTATTGATCAAAATATCATGCAGAATTTTTGGACTGGATGGAAAAACACATTGGAGAAGATGGACGACATTGTAGAAAATAAATTAATGAGTTTTGTTAGGCTTTGTGATAACTTTAATAATATTTTGATAAATATCATTATGTATTACAGTTGACAAAACAATGGATTCAGCACTCTATAAACATCTCTTCTTCTTCTTACGCCTATATAACACTTAATACATTTCAGTTAAAATGACACACATTGGATTCAGTTTAGAAGATTTACAATGTTTGTGACAAATGTTGTTGTCCACAATTTCACAGCAGGAATTAGTTGCCCTTACAATAATAATAACTAGCACTATGTAAGTACAACAATTGAGGTAACAATGGGATAACGAAGAATATCTGCGGAGGTTTAAACCAATCCAGGTACGCTATAAAATATGTAATAAATATCTCCAGATAAAAAGAAAGGAAGAGAGACTAATAAATTGCACAGGTATGTATAGACAAATATATAGGTACTTTTAATGATATTGCGTTAACTGTCGAGTTGTGCAACAACTCTTAGGTAAAATTTAAATGCATTTGTTTCTCCTGTTTTTGTGGCATAACACTTTCTTCTCTCGCAGTAATCTCTCGTAATTACTTAACATCAAGCGAAGGAACTGCGTTGTTTGTTTTTTTAAATTGCTTTCATTCAAGTCGGGAATAGTACGTTGAGGTCTAAGGCTTCCCTTGAATAACAATGTCTTAATACAAAACAATTACAAGTATACAAAATGAATAGTGATCAACACAATTTTACGTATTTGTAGTAACATACATTATAATTAATGATATTGATGAGAAGGCAGGTAAGTTGAGAAAGTCAGAGAATCAAGGGCCTGCAATCACCTCCGACATACAATTAAAGTAAGACACATCATCTAAATAATAATATGATAAAGGGCTTTTCTATTTTTATTTTTCTATTTAAAAGCATTTTTGGGAGCGTTTGGCCGACAATTTTAAGTCTAATTGTAAGTTCATCTACAGTTAATTTTGCACCTAGTTTGCATCTACACCAACGAGCTAATTCTACGCAATTTTAAATCCTTGTACTATTTTAATGGGTCATGGGTAGTTTTACTTTTTTTTGTTTATCTACTGTAATTTTTTGTATAACAGTTTTGGCTACAGGGAATTTTAGTCTACAGTGATTTCTACGTCCAAATTTGACACATTTCATCAAAACTCTAAAACCACTAAATGTCATAAAAATAATGGCATTTTCGTAATACTCGACTAAGCTGGTAGCTAAAGTCTGGGTAACAAAATAAAAACTAACAATTGTGCCGGAGAATAATGAAGACTATTGAGATGTGGATTGTGATAGAAGCCAATGATTACATATAATATATTTATATTTATGTATGTATATAGTACATCACATTTGCAATTGAACGAGGAGGGAGTTGTTTTAGTAATTATTTCCAAACTCATCATCTTCTTCTTCTACATATTCCTATTAATGGCAGTACTTTTTTCAGAAACTAATATCCATTCCTCTAATACGTTTCCCAATACAAAAAAAAATCAAGCTAAACTACCTCACATCACACATATTTATATGTATATCTATGCTAACATCTAGCTGACCTATGACCTAAACTATCATTCTTCTAACCTTCGATTCAATCTGAGGTTTGGGGGAGAACACTTAACTATATTATGTGTATTGTATAACTAACGAAGAAGTTCAATTAAGTTTGCAAAAAGTAATAAAAGTCAGTGCATTGAAGAACGGAACGGAATAAAGTCCTATAATCACAATTACCACCTCAGCCACCTTAAGAAATGTGGATGAGGATGGAGGAAAGTAACATGAAGTAGCCACTCCATAGTTAGATATGAATTTGAATGGTCAAAATTGAAAGTTAAACGTTTTACAGTATTTAGTCAGAGGACATGCCCAGCGTATAGCATATTATGTGTGCATACAATAACTTGTTTGATAGTTATTTCATTGATTCTAAGTTTGACCCATTTAGTAATTAGTCCTTTTTCTCGTCATCTGGTTCCTTGAGGGTGTGCCACTGAGCAATGGGTCGACGGGGGGAGGCCAACATGTCCGACCAATGACGCAGCTCCGTCCCTGTTGTGTTGCATCCCAATACTACTTTCCCAATTGGCTCAGAAGTTCCGATTCGATCGTAGTCTACCACAGTTATCACTAGGTTTACCTTCTGGAAATTTATAATCTGCTATTTTTAACTATTCTTTGAGAGAAATCCACTACTCGTTCGTTACCTGAATCTGCTCAAATGGAACTTCAAATGTGAATGACTCGTTGTAGTATGGATTAAGAGTGCATTTCTTGATACTCGTCTTCTTCTTTTTTAGTCGCTTTCCATTTTGCATCAGGGCAATTTTTACGTAAGGATCTACAATTTAAATGCTTTATTATTTTTTACCAAACGTTTGACTAAGAAATTTCTGAAACTTGCCGGATAGTCCACCAACATCCATCTTTTTCAAATTTTTAGCTTCTAGAATCACCACTGTGAGTTTTCCTGCAGTTGGAACATAGCGAAGAGAGAAACAAATGTCTCCCAACTTTAAAGACAAACAACAAAATTAAAATTAACATAAATTTTAAAACACATTGATATTCTACAAACATTTAATTGAATAAAATACATACCTGTCCACCTTCCCCTTCGACAGAAATGAGTTCCTTCCAATCCTCAATAGTTTGTGCGAGATCGAGCTGACATAATGGGATTTTGACTTCCCCAATCTGGTCGTGTTTCGAAAACCGGTCAAAATCGTATATGGCAAATACCAAAGTCTTGGCCATCAAATCGCTGTACGGTAGCTGCATCATAGGAAAACATGGATTGATTATATACATATCCGTTTCCAAAATATGATTATATTAATGTACTTTGAAGATGAATGTTTCTTGGAAAATTGGATTTAGAGTTTTTCTATGAACTTTGGTTTCAAACTTTTTTTTCTTGTCGGGAAGCAAATATACTTTAACGTATGGATCGGAAGTTCCACCCATATCCAAAGCTGGCAGGTCTTCTGCTTGGATACACGTCACCGATAAATTGTTGGCATTGAAATCGTATTCCAACTAAAACGAGATTAGTATTTTTTTTTTAAATCTTGCTAATTAGAATGTGTATAAATTTTATAATTATCATTCTTACTCGATATTGAAGTCTGCCTAATTTTTGTACTGGAGCTTTCTCCTCAATTTCTTCATGTTCCTCCACATTTTCCGTCAACTCTTCCATGTCGGGTTGAACCTGTTTGCAAAAAAGACGTAACATTCCGTCTCTTCAGAAGAAAGACTTGATGCTACCTTTTCTTTATAAGCATTTCCAAGTAACTGAACAGACTTGAGGTCGACTGCACCTTTCACCACCTTTTTCCCGTCCTTTGTCCTACGTTTGCGAAAACAGCGGCGGATGCACAAGAACAATACTACAAGTACCAGTACTGCGAGTCCTACAAAATGGAATAGTAGCATTTAATAAGAATAGAATTTAATTCAGTTACCTCCTTCTGAGAATAATTGAATTATTCAAAACTAAACTAATTAGCATGGGAATTTATGTAGTACCTATTCCTATTGCGTACATTCCCCAGGCAGGGACACCCACTCTGCCCCCGATACCCCTCACGATCTCGTCCGCTCTCTCCATCGCCACATCCGCCGGACTCTTGGTTGTCTGGGGCTCTGGAGGCAACGTGGAACTTGGAGCTGGAGAGCAATATATCAATATGTCAATCATATAGTATTCATAATACACTAATATTTCATGGGACAAAGATATATTGTTTTGTTTTGTAGTTAAGCTTACGGAATTTTGTGGTGGTTCGAGCCATTTTATAGCTTTGTATGCGTGGGGGCGGTGGCTCGATTACCACTTCGCCGTCACGCTTCACCCGTTTTGGTGCCATGATGGCTGAAATAGTTAGAAGGAGGATTAAGTTTCAAATGACATTTCCGTCCATATTTTCTCGTTTAAGATTATGTACATAGATAGTTTCATCCGGAGAAATGTTTTGACGTTACTTTGCTTGCTTGAATTTCTCCATGCAATTACGTAAAAATGTAACGGGAGACACTTGACTCTGTGGGATTAGCATGAAGAGAAGAGCAAGAGAGCCCCCCTTGGGAAGACATAAGGCATAAAAATGGGATTTCTGTGGAAAAGTATTTTCTTTCAAAAAGTTCCACATGGAGATTAATTAAGAAATGGTTTCCCCATATTACAATATATGCCCACCTGCCGATTCCTATGCATATAAAACTAAATTTTCAAAGTGGAAGTGAAAGTTGGTCAAGTTTTGGATCAATAAAATGTATATAAATTTTATTGTCTTCCCCTGCCCAAAAATTGATAGAAAACCATTTCATAATATATACATAGGTACATATATAGGTTTGACGATATAGTCTTAATTTTTCTGGCCTATTCCCGTACAAATTAAAATATAACAACATCTCATTATGATTGATCAAACTGGAAATAACTTTTGAATTTAAACATCTTATTTTTAAAGTCTGAAGAAAAAAGTTTACTTTTGAATTGGGCTAATAAATTGTTTCTCTGTTTCAAATAAAATAAGGTCCCACGGATATTAAATTCGCCTGTAAATTTTTTCTTTGAGCATAAACTTGAGAGACATTTTTGTTGTTGAAGGTAAAAGTTTATAAGTTGCCCAGGGCCTGGCTTTTCTTTTCTAAATCCCTTGCGCCCCACACGCCCTCAATTACATGTCACTCACTCCAAAGAGAGAAGAAACAAAGATTTTTCTCAAATGTCACTCAGCCTGCTCAATGTATAGAAACAAACAAGGCTACTGTTACATATCTCACAACAAATAAAAGTGTTTAACTTTATAGGGAAAGTGACATATGCAGTTGGTTTTGGGTGAAAGTGATTCAGTGACAACCCACGCAACCTCACCACTTTCTCCATTACACAATTCATATATCTCCCTAATCACATCACAGCCAACTTTCTCCCCAGCTTTTGTCAATATCCTCAACTTCAAAACATCCAATTCTATTATTGTTTTTGTCTCTCTTTTGAAAACATTTTGAAGGGACAAAAGAGAGAAAGAAAGTGTGTATAGTTACATGAAAAGAGACAAGACAGGGTTGAAATGAAAGGCGACAATTTTAATACATGACAGGAAATTACAGTCATATCCTTTCAAGGCTTATTCCAGAGAGAGTAAATAGGAAATTAATCAATTCGGAGCGTGGGCTAAAATAGCAAGTGAATGGAATCTTCAAAGCTCTTTCACTTTCTCTGGAAATCTCTTGCTGCTGAATCATAACTTTGTGAATATGAAGCCTCTCTACTCTATGATGGTTAATTAAATTTGCTTGTTATTTAGCTTCCTTTTTGAAGGGATAATTAATGTTTGTGGTTGACAATGTGGACATGCTGACATGCTGCTGGGCCACATAAGAGAGCCCCCTTGGCCACAAACGGATTTATTTAGAGCAAGCAAGCAAAGCACTTATGCGTAATTAATATGTGGCCCACATTCACATTTATGCAAAAAGTTTTGTTTTTTTCCGGGGATGAAATGCCAACTTATTTTTTAATCTAATAACCAATCAATATAAGGTTGTGGAGTAAGCGAGTTTATACGTACCTCTCTATCTACTTAGTCAACTCTCCTTACAAGATTTGTACAGTTTGCGTTGTTGTAGTGCCAACACTAGGAAGCCTTCATAGGGAGCTTTATTTTCACTCCTGTCCCCTTGAGTTACAACGTTTGGGAGGAAGATGATGGATGATATGTATGTAAAGATGAGGAAAAACAACCTAAAACACAAGATTTTTTTGACATATGACAAATTATTGAAAGAAAAGGCTGACATTTGGCATAAATGATGCGTAGGAAAACGTACCCTTTTTGGAGTAATGATGAGACCTTGTTTGCGTTTGGGAGCTGGAGTTGCTAACAAGTGATTTTTAGATATGTGTCGTTATTTGGGTGGGAATGTTAAGGAGAAAGTGGTTGGTGTGGGAGTTGGATTGGCACTGCCAAAAAACCACAGCCACTCGCACTCCGGGGAAAATGGCGAGAATCAATACCCGAACTCACCCAAAGTGCGCAACTTTCTCCGGGCTCAACACAAACCTTGTTCGTCAAACAACCCAACCCACGTGTCCTATAGCTTGACCCTAGGGGTCAACTGACCCTCTTGAAAAGTCAGGGTATGGGTCAGGGGAAGGGATTTGGACAGCCAGCCCTCCAACGGCCGCCGGGGGACGCGGAGGGTGGAGAAAGAGAGAGTTGCAAATTCCGAGAGTGGATTTGGGAAGTGATGGATGGTCTGCTTTCACCTTTGTCCATAAAATTGTACATGAAAGAAAGAGACAGTTGCACAAACATTTATTTCTTGCAGGTGTTAAAAGGTCGAAAGGACTTTTCTTCAATGCAAAGGTTAAAGTATGTACTTATATCTACGTTTAAGAGTGGTTATTTTTTACGATAACAGGAGATAGTTTTGATTTTTAGAGTCCATTTTACTATCCGACATTAACATCCTTTCCACACGCAATTGAGATAATTATAAGCAATTTATTAGGCCAAACGGCTTTGACAAAAGTAATCATCTTTAATAATTTTAAGCATGTACAAAAATTCGTTGGTTTCAGAAGGAATGAAAAAAAAATCGAAGCTTGTGATTTTTTAAACTGAGATTTATAAGTTTTTTTTATTGATTCAATCAATTTAAGTAAGTAATATGACTTGAAATCACTAGCGACTAATGCACAACAAAAAAAAAATCCCAAAAATTTAAGTCATTAATTATATTCTAACATCAAAGCTATTGTGAGAAAACGGATTATTAAGTCACTATCTTGCCAACTGTGTGATAAGGGCAGCACACATTTCAAAAAATTCCATTGTATGATGACTTCGGTTTGCACACGCTTGAGGCAACATTTCCGCGCCTGGTGAAAATTAACATGGTCAAATTTAATAGGTCAGTCACTAATAAGATACAAATCTTACTTGAATTCATGTTTTCCTTATCTTGTTCTTCGCAGCTCAAACTTTTAAAGTCCAAAAGATAACTTTTGTAATCCACTTGATAAAGCTGCAGCGACATTTTAGCATGTTTTCTATCATGAACTCGGACATGATACGGATTTACGATTTTCCATTGCTGAAAAGAAATAATTTTTAAGAAAATTCCACTATAGGTCTATAATGTAATGTAAGAAAAAAATACTTACAAAGTCTAGAGTTCTCATGGCACGGTAGACTTCATTCATAATGTCGTGTGGTTTACTTTGAGATCTAATGCCAAGATGCCATTTCGCCCTTTTAACGCCACTATTTTTGTATTGTCTGTCTGTATTGCCTACAGGAACTGAAGTGATGACCCTTTCTCGAAGAGCTAGAAAAATAAATAAATGTTATTATTAACATATTTTATTATTTTGTACATTTTAAAAATGATAATAATGTCTACTCACGAGCAATTCTTTCCGGATGAGGTCTAATGGGACTGTGTGTACCGTCTGAAGGGAAGGCAGCAGGCGGAGGGCTACTTGCTACATAAAAATCTTTAATTTCAGCTTTGGCAGCTTCATCTGCTATTCTTCGATTGTCAATAATCAAGTGATATGCAATGGACAGTTGATCGTGTGGATCTCCGCTCATTAAAGAATTATGAACTTCGGATTCGCTAACTCCAAATTTCTACAATTATAAAAAAAACAATGAAAAGATTAGAGAATCATTTCCCCAAATTACATAATTTATATTTGTTGATTACTTACCTCACAAACTTCATGAACAGCATCAGGGTCAATAACTGACGTGTCCTGATCAACAGGGGAAGGGAACAGGTACGCTGGCAAATCTTTTTGGAACCATTCGTGCTTTCTATAGAGAAAGTTTTAAAATTTTATTGCATGTTGTTAAATATTTAGTAAGCAGTACGACTCACTTTATGTCTTCAATTGTAGCTCGCTTCATAGGATCAACTTGTAACATATGGCACAATAGACCAACAACCGATTTGTTTAGATATTCTGGGAGTGGGAATACTCCAGCTATTTATACATAAGTACATAGTCAAAATACAACTAAACCACGAATAATAAAATTATATCGCTTACACTTGATTTTCCTAAATAATGTTGGAACATGTTCATCATCAAATGGAAGTGTTCCACAAAGCAAGGCGTACAAAATTACACCACAAGACCAAATGTCAACTTCTGGTCCAGCATATAACTTTCCAGAAATTACTTCAGGTGCAGCATAATTTGGAGAGCCACAACTAGTACGCAAAAAATCACCATCAGTCATCATGTTGGACAAACCTAGAAAAAAATATGCAATCAATTGTTGTCCATTTTATAAGTTACAAGTCACAAACATATATTTAAAAACATGAATAATATACCAAAATCGGCAATTTTGACATGAAGATTTTTGTCAACAAGAAGATTCTCGGGTTTCAAATCTCTGTGAACAATCATGTGTCGATGGCAGTAGTCAACACCGGATATTATTTGCTGAAAGAATCGTCTTGCCTCATGTTCCTTTAACTGTAAAAAATTAAATGCCAAAACACATTAAATAAATATTCATAAACAAATACGTCATCATCGTAGATGGAACAATAACAAGCGATTATACAATACTACATAAGCAAATTATATAATGTAACATTGATTGGTCTCAAGTTTCCGAAAGACATAAAAATTTATGTATCTGAGAAACAGACCACACAATTGTTTTTTTATAGATACACATACTACATACCTTTCCTTGTTTGACAATATACTCAAACAACTCGCCCCCAGACACATATTCCATTATCATAAAGATATCTGAAGGAGTACTTATAACCTGATACCTAAATAACAATAACAAAAATATTGATTGCATTCAATTACTCATATCTTGAATTTCAACACATCAACACTCACAGCTTAATAATATGTGGATGTCGAAATAGTTTAAGATTTTGAATTTCTCTCCGAATTTTGCTCACGACATCCAAACTTTTGAGTTTGTTCCGATTCAATATTTTAACTGCTACTTTGTGTCCCGTAAGCTGATGTTCTCCAACTGCAAAATATAATTTCATTTGTCATTATTTCTTTTCTCTTTTAAAATGAATTGATTTGAGCTTTTTTTTTAGCTCATACATACTTTTAACTTTTCCAAATGTCCCTGTCCCTAGCGTTTGTCCCAAGACATAATGTCCAATTTTGACAATGGGCTGCTGATTGGTAGAAGCAGGTCCTGGGCTTGGGATGGGTCCTGACGACGAAGAAACGACGGTAGGGCTACTGGAAAAATCCCCACTGCCAATATTCATGCCCCCAGAGGAAGTGATGATGGCCGCACCCCCAGAAATACTCCGTTGCCTCTGCCCCACGGGTCGAGGGTTACTCTCCCTCCGCTCTGCCATTGTTGGAGACCACCTGGATCAAAAACAATTAATCGAATATTGAGCTCAATCTTGTTCAGAAAACCACTTCCTTATTACTTGTAGTAAAAGCGATTAAACTTTCTATTTACCTGCTCTCCTTATTATTATGCGTAGTTAACTTAAAACTTAATTATTTGGACTTATTGCTCACTTTTAGTACGTTAAGGCCATTTTGTAGGCCTTGAGGAATTATTAATTGTCAATTCCTCCTTTAGAGTTAAAAGTTAAAAGTGGTCTACATGCGAAAGGTGATAAAAAACATTTTACGTAACTTGTGTATGTGAGATAATGTTGAACTGGGCAACGGTGCAGAGAAAGTTGAGCTTTCCACCCTCGCCCTCCGCCAATGTCTCACCTCTTTAAAACTTTCCATGTCCTCATTGTTTGGGACAATTGATGACTCATGATGACTATTGACAATATTTGCTATCTAACAATAACAATAACAATGAACTATTGTTACCTTCCATGACTCCCCTTCTCCTTGATGACGTCCCCTAGGTACGAAAACACACTCCGAGCAGAACTCTTCTTTTGCAGCAAATGCTCCTTTAGCAACTTGATAAATGTTTGGTGTTGAATGTTTTGCTTATCTTCTCCCCTGAATAAACAGCCTTTTAATTGCATGCCATGATAACATTAAGGACATTATTACCCTATAGGAAATTGTTCAACTTGTACTTGTTCCAATTCTGGACTTTCTACTTCTTGCTCCACTTCCAACACCTCCGTCGGCTCCGTCTCATCTTGCAAGTCCCCAACCGTCTCATCTTCCTCCTGAATTGCAAACAGCTCTCTGCTGCTAAAGTTGCTCTCAATCCCCTCGTCCTCTTCCTCCTCCTCCTCCTCCTCATCCTTATCGTCATTTGGGGGGTGGGGCTCAGGCCGTTTGGGGACAAGTCGGTCTTGGATGTTGAGCAGAAGTGGGCAATGAATGTTGTAGGGATAAACAACATTGTTGGCAAGTCCCATTGTACCCATTGTATCTGCAGAAAGCCTAATTCTAATTTCTAATTATTTTCCAATATTCACTTACCTCAATGTAGTTTCTTCCGGTTTTCAATTCGATAAGCTCTTGACCCCTCTTTTAAGATGCTAAAGATAAACTAACGTCAGAAATCTTGTTGTCCCCCGTTGATCCTCTCATCTAACTGATTGGAGGCTTGCTGCAGCTTTCTCCCAGAATGAACACTTTCCTCCGCTCTGGGCTTTGGAGGGGGAAGCCATAATGTCATCAGACTTTACAGGAAATTATCACAATTACTTGTAGCAAGTAATTATGTTTCGGGGGCAGCTTGAGAATTGGTATTACTTCTATACAGTGGACACTTTCAGAGTTTCTCTCTGGATTTGCGTTTGGTGAGCAGTGGAAGGGAAAAGCGTCCCACTTCACTTGCAAAATAAGAATGAAAAGCGTGTGGATTGGCTCTCCCTTTGACACTCCTACCAAATATTTAAGTTCACTGCTCTACAGCTATCAAATTGTTTGGGCTTTTGTAAAATGAGACTACGAGACTGGAATATGTATTATTATGACATTTATGACTTTAACAAATCAATCGTCAAGTTGATAATTGCTGAGATTTCTTATGTACGTGATCTTTGTCATGAAATCAGAATTTTTTTCCATCAGCACATTGTTAGCATTGCAGTGGAGTATTGAACAAAGAGCTTTTTGCTTTCTGGGTAATAAATCCAATGTCATTTGAGCTCAACAATGAGAACACGTGGTGGAAATGTGGTGGCTTTGGACCTTGACCACTTGTGCTCGCATAAACTGTTGCTATTTGAAACTATAAACAATTATGGCCAAGTATAAAGTGGCATTTCTGTGTAGACATTTAGGGTAGAGATTAAACTTTAGTCACACATATTTATTTGGTCAGAGAAAATATGAACAGGATCAAATTTCTATACACAAAGTGAAATATGTAAACTACAAATAACTCATGCAACAAAATTGCTTACTCTATTTAAAACATTTACAAATAACTAATGGGGTTGTGAAATTCCATATTTGGAGATTCTGTAAAGCTGACGAATCTAGACTCCATGGCGTAATAATTATAATAGTTTCCTTGTCCCTCAAAGTCCTCACTATTGCCTGTCATCATCCCTTCATTATAAGAGTTGTAAAAGCATTCGACACTTGTCTTTGAAGAGTTTTCCAAGGGACTAGTCCTTGATGGACAGCTTGACATTGTCCAAGGAAAGCTGTCGTCACCCGATCTCTCTCCTTCCTAATAGTCAACAAAAACAATTCCATTTATGTAAAATCCAGGTGTCAAATTTCCTTCTGCTCCATAAACCCATTAAAATAAATAACAAGCAAAAGTCAAAAGTCGTACGATATGATTTAAAAATATTTATAAAAGCTTGCCAACTATAAAACAAAGTATTCATAAAACTTGCACAAGTCGGCAGAAATAAGGCGACGGAACTCTTGATGTCAAACAAACATTTATCAATGACCATTTAATACTAAATATGCGGAAGGGTTTGTCATAACGAACCCTCCGTTTTACTACATTTTTTTAATGAGAACCATTCTAAAGTAACATAAATATTGACAACTTCTTGGTAATAAACTAATCATTTAATTACATTACCACAATTCTCGAGAAGCAATGAGGATTAGAAGTATTAACATCCACAATTTCCATATTGTGCCCACTCCACTCCATTTGTTGTTGGGAACTGGAAGTTGTCAAATGTAATGAAATGAGACTTTCTCAAGTTGCCTCACCTCAGCAAATAGCAATTCCTCTCTTCTCCTTTTTCCTCCTCAACATCTTCATCTACCTTGAGGCTAATTCCATAATAGTGATATTTTGATTGTCCTCTTGTTCCCAATCTTTTTGACTGCAGCTTTGGAAACTGTTTCTTCACCAACTGAAATTAACTCGGGATGAGATTTCCGAGAACTTGTTAGATCTTTAAATCCTATTGTACCTTTCCAAAACTGGCAGGATTGACTGGATGCATGTAGTTGACATTGCACCATGCGACATATTCCTCGTAGACACTGTTTCTGGGGACGACGCCCTTCTCACTGGCCTGATATTTGGCGACCAGCCAGCGGAGGGTCAGGGGGGTAGAGTGAGACCTCATCCTCATCTCACCTCAATGAGATCCAGACTGAATTGATTTCGTTGGAATCCAGGTGGAGATTGAAAAGATGAAATAAAAAGAGATTTTTTCATCCCTGCTTTCTCCCTTTTATCAATATTTCAATATTGCATTATTTATTGAGTGAGGATTATGGACATTGTGTCCAACAAAGGACACGTCTCGTGTCCATTGATGTGTGGGGGCGAGGATCATTATTATGCTGACCTCTGGGCGTGTAATTGAGTGGGGTCACTCTTCCGTGCATAATTGCCCAACTTCTTTTCATGTTTGGTGAAAGCGGCGGATTAATCTTCCCCTCCCCTCCGTCACCCTTTCCCTCAGCCACTGTCCTGCTGTGACGCGGAATCATGCAGCCCGCTTCCTTGCTACGCTAAAATAAAGTTAAATCACTTGTTTAAAACAGTTTCAAAAAATACAAGACAAAAAATAGAACAGTAAAAAATTAAAATGGAGCACTTATGACTTTTTTTTACTAACAAATCTTTTTAAAGCGAGATTAAAATTAAAATGATAAAAATTGCATATTGTGAGACCAGTGGTTAAATTATAGGTAAATACTAGTAAATAGTGTGTTCCATCATTAATTTTATAAAAATGACATATCTTCTTAATTACTTCTTGTAATTGCGAGAAATCAGTACTTATCGTTAAATGTCCAAAATGATCGGCAGCTCTTCTGATATTTTCCATCAAAGGAAAAAAATAAATAAATGCCGGCACCCCTCTGCATTGTCTATGCAAAATCATCTCTTTTTTATTTATCTAATTTATTTAATTACTCAAAATTCCAGAAAAGTACAAGGTTAAGTCTTCAAAAACAATTTATAATGTTAAAGTATCACAATGAATAATTATTTGCTATTCAATTAAGTCAGTCTTATCACACGAGTTTTAAAAAACGGATGTTAGATGTATTTTTCCACTACTTTGAAGGTATTCCTTGAGATATGGTAAACATTTTTGCAGTTATTTGAGGAGAGATTCCCAGCACACTGTAAATTTTTTTTTGTAAAATTAAAATTAGAAATGGATTGGATAACGTATTTAAATTTAGATTTTAAAATACTTACTCATAAAACGGGTGGAAATAGTAGTGAATACGGGCTAAATTATGGCTACAGCAGCGAATAAGCTGACGAAGAAGTGTCATGCCAATTTCTATATTGTCAACTCTTCCAAAGTCCGAAGTTAAATATTCGTCAGTAACAGAGTTACATAAGCTAAGACCTTCCACAGAAGTTAGTGCCTAAAGAGAAATCAAAAAGTTAGTTAGTAAGTTTAAAAAATAAAAATAATAATGTTACATTATGCAGTCCAACGAAGGTTTCAATTATTTTTCTGATATCCCGTTGAACCACACCATTTGAATCAGCGTGCATGGAGGCACACGCGATTTCAGTCACTCCATTAGTTCCCCATTGAACTAATTTAGCTCCTTCTATCAAATGATTGGCTAACTCGATATGACAATTCTTTTCCTCTGTAATTGTTTTGAATTTAGTCAAGTGGGGTGCAATCTGTAAATTGATTAATCAAATGTACCGTTAAATGTATTCAATGCAATGTATAGTAGTATAATTACTACAGTAAATTGACTAACCCAAGAATTCCAAAAGTTTGTAAGCATACGCTTGATCATTGTTGCCAAAATGCTTGGAACCATTTTAAAAATATTTTTCTTTTGGTGGGGCATTGGTTCCACAATAGATACAGCAGGTCTAGAAAAAAATGTGATAGGAGAAGAGAATGTTATCTAATTATTAATTAAAACGTACGTGGTCAAGTCTCGCATATTTGACAGGCCCATGGTACGCCGACGAGAACTAGTTTCTTCGTTGTCTGTTGGTTCACACAAAGTAGCAGTAAATTTGGAGCTACTGCTAGGTTTTGCAGAAGATGCCGGTTTGGGAATTATCATTCGTTGATTATACCAGGAAACAAAATCTAAAACTTTCAATTTTAGTGTTACACATTCTTTCAATGCCGCTTCCAAAACTCCTGTCCAGTTTCTGGGATGTCCACCTAACGAAATAAAATTATTAATTGTTTATTGAAAAATAATTAAAGTGTGAATAGTAATTTATTCTCTTACCAGGGTGACTCAGAGTATAAAATTGCTGGAATGATTGTCCGTTCGTACTTGCGAAACATGCTAATTTGTGAAAAGTAAAAAACCCTAAATGTTTCATGTGTTGATCTCCAAACATCATGGAATCACTCAGAACAACAATGTCTGTTGACGTAGGATATTTTGACTCTAATGGAAGCTCAAGGACCTAAAAATATAAAAATCAATATTATGGAATTAATTTTTTTTAATAAAAATATATATTTACACAATAATAATAAAAATAACCATACATCAGTGAAAGCTGCTTCAACAGTATTCCAGCACAAATTCATTGAAAAAAGTGCAAGTTGTGGCCAAAATACTAGATGAATGAGAAATCTTGCATTTAAGAGAACAGCAAAGTTTTCCACTCCGAATACCCAAAAGACCCAAGGGAAAATGAAACAGAATACTAAAGAAACAAAAAAGTTAATCAATCCTCGTATATATAAATAACATTTTTTTTAAAGGCGTAACTTACTTTTTATTATCATGACAAAGAAACAAAATTCCATAGTCCGAGAAAAAAGTCCAACACAATCATCAGCCGTTTGCCCAAAAACTATTCGCAAACTGTGTTCAAATGATATTCGAACGGGTAGAAAGCGCAACATAAATCCTTTTGTAGTATATTGGGAATACAACCCATATAAAGTGGAAAGCACCGAAAAAAATAAGATAATCTTGTACTGAGTATTCCAGCAAAATCCAAAAGATCCGCTATAAAGATACACATAAAATAATTGTCATTTTTTAAAAAGAAACAAATTTGAAATTTGAAAGTTGATTCGAAAACATACATTTTGGTAGAGCATTCACCACCAGCTTCGGATTCGTCCCATGACATTCCCATCAAAGTCATATAGCCATGAAGCAAAGCCCCGTTGGAAATCCCGAACACAAAAACGCCGGCTAAAAGCAATCCAATTTTATTTCCTCCCACCTTCATAATCGCATCCAACTTTTTTGCATAGTAAACTCTCGTAACTGGAAATAAAATTTAAATATAATCATCATTTATTGAATTATATTAAATTTAAAATTTCAATTTACTCTTAAAGAAACCAGAAAATATCCAAATCTGTAAGGCACATATAATACAGATAAATAGCATCCATCGACTAAGAAGAGCCTGAAGAATAATCCTGAAGAATATTATAGGACCCAGAAAAGCGTCCTTATCCGACTTGAACCCTTCCCCAGAATAGGCAATTGACAAAATGTCGGAGACAATGATGAGGACGCCGGCCAACGCCAAATGGGTGGCGCAATAAAGTCCACCAGCCTTCACAAAACGTCCAATCCAAATCTGGAAATTAAAATTAAGAAAACGTCCAAAACGTTTGTTGGTTATTTGTAACTTACCGAACCATATTTACTCTGGATAAGTTGAGTTTTATCCACCTCGCCGCCCCCTGAAGACGACATCCCCTTAGCTTTAATTATATTTTGTCGTTGTCGCAGAGCTAAATAGTTTAGTCGAAATTATATATTTTCTTGGAGATACCGGTGAGTTGAGTCGTTGAGCAGTTCAGTTGAATGCTCGTCCCGCTCCAACTTTGTTCTCATGTAAAATGAATGGATGGTGAAATTTTGCATGCAATTGAATGATAACTCCATTTTCTTGATAACATAAAAACTTTATTCTGTAAAAATAATGGCACGTCGTAAGTAACTATTGTGGTTAAAAAATGCATTGCAATGCATCAAGTGCAAATAAAAATTGTGTATTACAACTATTACATATTAATATCATCATAGTAATCAATAGTCTTTTTATGAACAATGTAGTAGCAAAAATCCAGCTCGCTTCTAAATATAAACATGGTAATCATAATAATTAGTCGATTGTGGAGTGAGAGATTCCAAAATATCTACATTTGTTATAAGCGTTGTTAATATTTAGAGCGTATTCTCTCCCAACAACGAAGGGTCTGTGATCATTAAAAGCAGTCTCTTTTCAGTTAGTGTGAATATTTTACAACTAGTTTTAATCTTTTTGATGAGTTATTGTGACCAGAAGTGTTTCCTTTTATAGTTTCCGGCTACTAAATGGCCAAGCGAACATTATTTAGCAGCCATTACTATATACATACAATAATAATAATAGTAATGTAATAATTAATAGTTTTTTACTCTTTTGTTTGGTCTATAGCAGCAGGTACTTTCTCTACGATGATTTCCTTGTTTTCTTTTAGTTATTATAGCGTTGTTGGTGGCGTTTTAGTGTAGCTATTAATTCCTCTGCTAAATATATGAGATACAGACCTCGGCTGAGGAGGTCGAAAGCGGCGGCGGCGGCGGAAGCGGTATCTGCGAGGCGCAGACCGCAATTTGTATTCGTCAAACACGCGACGGATTTATAACTGAATTGTTGTTAATCCTCAAGCCAGTGGTATCATTCCAATTCTCATCCGGCTCAGTAATCTCCATTGATTGGAAGTCATATCCAGGATTGAGAATAATGTTAGGCATCAACTCAATACTTTCACCATCCGAATCTCTTCTAGAATCAGAGCTCAGGCTCATCGAGTATTCTTTGTAGAATAAACAACAGACAGCAACACCCAAAATTATTAGAGTGGACGTCACTATCCCAACTGCGATTATCCAGATCCTCACATCAAAGGAGTCCACACCATCCAAAAAGTGTTTCCTCAGCTCTAAAACAAACACGAATAAAACCCATCAAATCAAATTAGTTTCTCTGCTCTCCCTCTTGCATATAAAGAGAGCTAATCATGTGCCATAAGTGTAAAATCAAAAGGTATACATATAACATAAGAAGCAAACGAAGGAGAGAAGAAGAGATAAAGCCCCAAAGAAAAGTCTAATTCTCTTCTTCTCTTCTTAGCAGAGGAGAAAGTAAGTGGCTGGTTTACTCCGTTTGCTTGGTTGGTTATTAGTTTACCTCCAAGCAAAATACGAACAAGCTTTTGCACTATGTAAGTATATGACTATGAACCGCATCAATAACTGGTATTTACCTATTTCTTGTGGATCATTTTTCGTCATGGTTTCAACGATCGTGGGAGTTCCACTCCCCAACTTGTTATTTGCCCAGACTTTTATCAAATAAGTGGAATTGGGTTGGAGTTGGTAGATTTTATATTGTCTCTGAAAAAAGAAGAGAGAGAGAGAGGGATTATGCTTGAATAAATTGGAGATAGATATAATCAAAAATCCTGCCCAACAAACTTAACTTACAAGATTTGGATCGATCAAGGCAGGGAGACAGGTCTTCCAATCTCTTTCACTTTTTAAACGATAGGCAATCTGGAAGTTCCGAATGGGATAGCCCCCACCATCCTCCTCCTCTTTGAAAGCCCAGTCCACAGAGGCGGAAATGGTGAAAGGCGTCGTCGTCACGTTCCTCGGGGGCGACGGCGGAGCTACAAGGACAAGGGAGGACAGTCATAAGACATTAGTGTCTAAAACTAAGCTGTCATCATCATAAATTCAAAAGGAAAAAAAATCAATGCATTTACTTCGGACGCGAATCCTGACACGTGCTTGGAATGTATCCTCAATGGAAGAGTCTTCGAATTTGCAGGAATAAGTCCCCGAATCTGACTTTTTCATGTTTGGGAAAAATATGCTGCCATCCTTTTGGATGCGGTAGTTGAGACCTCGATCCTTTCTCTCCTCATGAATCCACATCACGGAATCCCCTTCGCCCACTTTCCCTCCCCCACAGGGCAGGCTGTAGTTGGAGCCCTGGTCCACAAATATTACTTGAAGGCCGGAAGATGAGGAAGGGATATCTTCTGTTACCGCACCTAACAAACAAACAAAAAACAAACAATGAGCATTTAAGCCTTCACATCTAAAACCAATCCAAGTTCCAAAAACGCCCAAATCAATCAAAATCAATAGGAAAGAGGAGAAAGCCTTGGAGGGAATGAATGCTTTGCATGATGATGATAGTTATAAATCATAAAATAAAGCAGTTTGCCAGTCAAATTGCTTTACGACTTTTGCAACGGTATCCAGCTGCTTTCTCCATACTGCTGATGGAATATGTGTGTGTAGGGCATGTCTTTTCCTGTTGCAAAATAAATTAATTGCCAAGCTCATTTAACGGATGTCTGAGATTTTTGACTTTGACTGAGGGGAAAAGGCCCCCCGTGTCTCATTCTTCCTCTCTGACATTTATAATGCTACCTTTCATTTATTTTGCTGGGATAAAAGGAAAGTGGGTCCTTTTCCAAGTCTAGAACTAGATTATGCTGCCCATCAAACAAAATTCCAACTCGTTACACAAAAGTTTGTCCTACAAATCTTATTTGAAGGTGGATGCAAAAGGAGTCTGCAAAAAAAACACGACTTGACAAGTCATAGTTCAGTTCACGGAGAAAGTCTTGTAAAGATTGTTTGCAAAAATGTTTTTCACTCTTGGCTGACTTTTGTGAGGATGAAAGGAATTTCATGGAACGGCCCAAAGGGAAGCCAAAACCAAAGATACACAATAATATGAAAAAGCAATATCCACAGAAAAAATAAGTCTTCCATTCAATTTACTCCTCTTCTATAAAAGATTATTGAGACGATGAATCTTATTGAATGTGAGTCTCCACTTACTTTCAAGGGCTTCCATTGTTACACAAACGTCAGCTCAGCGCTTACTTATCATTTTTACAAAGGCACGCTCCCACACGTTAAATCCTCAGCCAGGCATAACAATAAGTGAAGCCTATAGGGAAACTAAAACTTTCTCCATTATAGATAGATACTTTTGCTATTTTCCCAAAAATAAAAGTATCTAGGGTATACGCAATCAAATTTGGCAAAGTGAAGTGGATTTAAGCCTAACAGCACCCGACAGCCAGTCAATACTAAGCTGATGATGAAAGGGAAAAATCTCATGGGATTGATGTTGTTTGTTAGGGCATTGAAGCGATGATTGCAACATATTTGGCAAATTGCATTCCACTAAATTGCTTGCTTTCACTCTCTCCCAAAGTGATTAGAGCGGAGCATTGTGTTTGTTTCACTTTGTTGACTAATTTACTGCTTGGATGGAACAATAAACTGATGAGCAATGAGGCAGAGAGAGAGAAAGAGAGAGAGAGAGTCATAACTGTCAAAATGCGGTTCATTTCCACTCTTTGTCGCCCGGCTAAAGTTGGGAAAGTAAGTTAAGTAAGTTTTGATGTGTCAACTGGCTGTCGCCGTGGCCAGGGAGCAAGAAGACTTTCTCCAACATGTAATTAAGCCTTACGTACGTACGTCCCAAACTCCCATGTTATGGGCCCAAAGCACGAGAAAGAAAGAAAGAAGGAAGGGAGGGAGGGCATATATCTTTAAAGCTTTTGGATGATGCATTACTACATGGAGAAAAAGTAGAAGTGGTAGTAGGTGCTTGTTTTTATCGATTAGGACTTTGCGGTGACAGAAATCCTTTGTTATTTTCAACCTAAATGCGGTTTTTAGCCTGTCCGTGTACAATTACCACCAAACATGGAGTGAATCAATGCGGAACTTGATAAAATGTTTACCTTGGCTGAGGAGGCAGGCGAGGAATGTGGAAAAGAGTAAAACAAGCTCCATCCTCCTCAGGAATTAGTCAGAGAGAGCAAAATCCTTTCTCCATTATCAAGAGGCAGGATGAGACAACAACTATCACACCTCACTTCCCATTCACCATTTAACAGCAGGAGAAAGTTGAGACTTGGACTTGCAACTTGAGCTTGGAAATGTGATGAAGAGTTTGATGGAGTGGACTCCCACTCGTATGGAAATTAGTTTTAAATTAAACTTTAATGGCTGACTTTAATTTTGTAGGAATAATTGAGGGGGTTGGGGTCAGTTTGGGCTCAAACTTTGGCTCCGGGGCCTGTTCCTTTGGATGTAAATATTGGGAGTTGAATATTCTGTGATGTTTATCCGCAGAGTGTTGAGCTTTCTCTGAGTGAAAGGAGAGAGTGAGTTCCCCTTAAATTGGACCGAAAAGGGGCCGATGGGGTCCGAGGCCAGAGCCCGCAACACACAACGCTACGCACCATCAACAATCCACAATCTAATTATCAAACAATGGCATTGTTATCCATTGTCCTCTAATGCAATGTTTATGCGTAGTTTGCGTAAGACACTTACCACTTAAACCACGTGGCACAAGTAAACAAAGGCAGAGCATGAATTACTTAAAATAGCAGCTAGTTATGTACAACCCTAAAAATAAATATGCTAATTGGAACAGCAATTAAAGTTTAATTTTGTTGCGTAACGTGACTAACGTGAGAAGGAGTTTTGGGAGCCAGCTGCAAGTTGGTGACCCCGGGAACACTGCACACTGGCCAAGTCTCATCCACAGCCACAGGAGAAAGGAGGAGAGGTCAGAGGTCAGGCTCCAAAACCACACCCCTTCAACGGATAAATATCCCCTCATCCTTTCTAAGGGATAGAGGTTTGCCCCCCCCCTTGCATTTTAAGGCCAGTTGGCCCTAAAATCCTAATCTTTGGCTAGATGTTAATTGGTGAGTGTTGGTTTGTTAGTTTTGTGGTTGATAAGATAAGTTAACGTTGAATGACGTGGTTTGTGGGGAATGTAAACAGGGCTGTAAATGTGAAGGGTCAGACTCCATTTCTCAATTTCTCCACTTTCTCCTCACTTTCTCCCAGCCCAGCAACGGAGGAGGACGTCACCAAGTTGCCTCCACACCACCCCAGTAAGTACCTCTTCCTTACTAGTCTCCTAGGTAACTAGGGTCAGGGCTCCTCCCCCAGGCCTCATATTCCATAAGGGAGTGACGTGGGCTAGCTTTGAATTTGCATTAATACAAGCCAACACACACCTGTTTACTTGAATAGAAATTAGAAACGCTGACGTTGGTAGCAATTCACCTGTGCAGCTTATAAAATATCGAGGCAAGGCATTTTAAGCAATAAATAATAATTCATGGCCATGGGATAATTGGCTTCCTGTTTTTATGGGTAAAAGTTGATGAGGTTGAGGATTTGGGAGGAAATGTAAGGAGTGATGCCAATTAAAGAAATCATCATCATCCATGTCCTGTCAATTAGTGTCCATCTCTTTCTTTCTTCTTCTTCATTTCTATTTGTATTGTGGGTGAGGAGGAGAGGAGAAATATTGGATCGGAGAAACAATCCATGTTTTCCTCCGTGTCCAGGAAGAAGCCGTAGTAGGAACGTAAGTCTCTCACTCCTCTCAATGGAAGTGGGGAAAGTGTGTGTTTCATTTGGCATTAAAATATTGTCTCCGGATATTACCATTTGTCCACCCTTTGCTTTGTTCACTCTGAATGACGTTTGTTTGAGGTGTTAAGCCGTATTGTACAAAGAGAGGATGCTGTGACTTTCTCGGGAGCTTTCCGATCCGAAAGGGAGAGGGATTTTCGGGTACAAGTCAAGTATATAGTTTACGGGTTGTAGTCTTTGTGGGATATGATGAGAGAGTGTGGTTATGTTGGTTCTTATCCCTTCCTACTTTAATAGGCTCCCCTCGTCCACCGTACGGAATGACATTTCAGGTAGAAAGTTGACTCAATCAAACGCATATAGCAAAGAGCACTTGAGGAGCTTCATCTCCTCTCCCCACTCAACCCCAATAATTGTCGCCCACAATTATTCTCAACGCTAACATAACTCCGTCTTATTTTTTTCAGGCCAACTTGTGCCAATGGTGTAGGAAGGAGAGGAAGAGGAACAACGTGATTCCAGCTGCTGGTCAGACTGATGTTCTTTCAAAAACAGTACTATTTGAAACGTTAACTGTGATCATACGCCAAAGAAGAGGGTGCAAGGGGAGAAGACGTGATGCTGAATCGCTTCATTGACTGAGTTTTCAGCACCTGCACCAGCCTCTAGCAAAATGTTAATTAAAGAATTTAGAATCCCTCTCCCCCTCACTGTTGAGGAGTACAGAATCGCCCAACTGTACATGATCGCCGTAAGTTTCCGATTGACAAATTGCATGCTCTCTTAGTAGTTTTTTCATAAGCAAAAAAAATGTTTGGTATAGAAAAAGAGCCGTGACGAATCCAAGGGGGCAGGGAGTGGTGTGGTCATCCTGATAAATGAACCTTATGAAGATGGTCCAGGGGGCAAAGGGCAGTATACAAAGAAACTATTCCATGTAGGAAGCCATTTGCCAGGATGGTTGAAAAGTCTTTTGCCAAAATCCATACTGACTGTTGAAGAAGAGGCTTGGAATGCTTACCCTTATACGAAAACTCGCTATTTGTGTCCATTTGTTCAAAAGTTTAGTATAGAAATAGAGACAATCTATTGTAATGATGCTGGTCATCAAGAAAATGTATTTGGCCTCACAGGATCTGATAATAGAAATCGGATAGTTGGTTTGTAGCAAAATTATAATTACTACTAAATAGTATATATATTTTATTATATCAAAATTATTATTATTTCCTCCATAGACTTGATTGACGTAGTTAAAGACCAATTAACTGGTACAGACTACGTAAAGGAAGAAGACCCAAAGTATTACATTTCAATGAAAACAACAAGAGGTCCTCTTGAGGATGAGTGGATTGAAGAGTATTGGGAAGAATGCAAGGTAGCTTAATTAACCATTTTAATTAACCCTAAACATCCGTATTAATTTGGAGTATAATTACCTTGATATATAATAATATAGGGAAAACCGCAACCATCTCCCACTGGAAAATCAATAATGTGCGCCTATAAACTTTGCCGAGTAGAATTTCACTATTGGGGAATGCAAAGCAAACTCGAAAAATTCATTCACGAAGGTTAGCTATCATTGGATAAAAATCAACAAACAAAAAAAAATTGGGGATTTTATTTTTTATTTGACTTGCTGATTTTGTTTTTCTAGTCTTGCGTCGAGTAATGGTTCGAGCTCATAGACAAGCATGGGCGTGGCAGGATGAGTGGCATGGGCTGACGATGGAAGATATTCGTGAGATGGAACGAGAAATTCAAGAAGCTTTAAGAAAGAAAATGGCAGATGGTGAAGAGGGAGAGTCAGAAGATGAATATGACGATTCAAGAAGAGAATCTGTCAAAGATGCTAACCTAGTTTGCACTAGTCCTATCGATCGAATGAAACAAGAACCCATAAGTTGGGATGATACATTGGAAATAAGCAACTCTAACTCGCCAAAAATCACTGTGAAAATTAGTGATCTAAGCGACCCAAACTCCCCAGAACCTATTAAAAGTGGAAGCGAAACAACAGGGAAAAGTTCAAAAGAAACTATTTTAAGTTCACCTGGAGCAAAGTCCAATAAAAGTTTGGAGTTGAGTGCTACATGGAGAGTGGAAAGTTTAATGAAAAAAGAAACTGACTCAGAGGAAGGAAGCGATGATGAATTCTTTGACTGCTTAGGTATATGTTGTATAATGATGGATGAGTTGTCTTGCTTTTCTTCTTTTCATTTTGTTAATTATAAATGTTTTAGATGGGGACGATGCCGTCTCTTTAACCAAGTGGAGCTCTATGGAACTTATTCCACAAACAGATGATTCTGGGAAACAAGAACATCACAAAGGTATATAATAAATGAAATAAATCTTTTAAAATGAGTAAACAGCATCATCATTTTAATTAATTCTAATTGAATTGGTTTCTTTGATCTTTAGATGACAGCATTTTCAGTCAACCATTTCTTCAAAGAGCAGCAACTGGACGAGAGAGACACAGAGCTCTTGTGAGCCGTGGAAGTGTGGAAGCCTCTTTACCTGGATCTCCAACCATTTTTGGATTAGGAAATGCAATTGCGGCCAACTCATGTAGTACCACCGTTCTTTGCATGGTTCTTCACGCTGGCTGTGCTTTGGATGCAACGGTTGATCTTCCAGCCAAAAAGTCGGATGTCACTACTTTCAAAGGTGCTTTTGAATCTGTGATACGACAACACTATCCACAGATGATGGGGCATGTGGCCGTAAAATTAGTTCCATGCCCTTCCATATGTACAGATGCTCTGGCAATTCTATCCAGTCTTAGTCCGTATAGCTTTGACGTTTATGGATCAGGAGATAGTCCACAACTAACTCACGAATCTGTGCCAATCGGTGCTATTCCTCTTATATCCACATGCCAATTGGAATATTTTGATGCTGTATGCAAAACAGTTCAGGCAGCTAATCAAGTTTATGGTGAATTTTTGAAATCAGAGGAAGGACAAGGATTCAGTGGCCAAATAGTCTTTATTGGGGACTCGATAGGCTCCATTTTAGGCTACGATACATTGGTTAAATATTCTTTTTCTGGGCAGTATGGAAATGATGAAGATATTCCTCCTAGTCCTGGTAATTATTTTTTTTAAAATGGTCTATTATTGTCTTCACATCTCAAAATATTTTATCCATTTTTATAGACCACCTGCTATGTCCAGCCGGCGAAAGTTCAAGAAGAAGATCTTCATCATCTGCAAGCGATTCTAGCAATCTGAGATTAGATTTTGATGTGACCGACTTTTTTATGTTTGGTAGTCCACTTGGACTAGTCTTGGCTCAGCGTCGAATTCAAGCAGAAGACCGCCACATGCCATACATAAGGCCGTGTCAACAAGTTTATAACCTCTTTCATCCAACGGATCCTTTAGCTTCTAGACTTGAACCATTGATCTCTGCAAGATTTGCTGGTGTTTCTCCTGTCAATGTAGCACGATATCATAAATATCCATTAGGCGATGGAATGCCATTCCATTTGCGTAAGTTTGGTGATTTTTTTTATTGACAATGAACAAAATTAACGTTTGTTTATTTTTTTTTAATTGCAGTGGAAAGTATACAATGCAATCCGCATTTATTCTCAGAAACTGGGGGGTTTGCTCCTCTTACTGCATCCAGTTGTAATCGTCGATTGTCTGATATTAGCATCCAAAGTGGAATGTCAGGACTAACAGACGCCCTTTCCCTCCAAGCTATTAATCAACGTGAGCGAAATATGCTAAACAACATGTTTATGATTTGTTTCAAATTGTTATGTCTTCTTTTTTTAGTGACTCATAAATGGTGGGGCAACAAACGGATTGATTACGCTTTATATTGCCCAGACGCACTGGGTAATTTTCCTCCTCATTCATTACCCCATTTGTTTCATTCGAGCTATTGGGAATCAAGCGATGCGATTGCATTTATCCTTCGGCAGGTTAGTTTTATATGCTTTTACATTTGATTTATTTTAAATATTTTTTGTATGTATAATTTATCAGATTGGATTTCAAGAGTCAAATGCAATGTTGACTCAAGATGATTCAAAGGAAGTCAGGGTATTCACTCCTAATCAGCCACGAGAAAAGTGGACAAAAAAGAGAACTTCTGTAAAGTTAAAGGTATGTTTTATGTTGTATTAAGTCTACATATTAGATATTCTTTAAAGGCAGGCAAAATTAACTTTTGTTTCTTTTGCAGAATGTTGCAGCAAATCACAGAGCAAATGATGTAATTGTTCGTGAAGGAAATCCTCAAGTCTTTCGGGCTCGTTTTATGTATGGTCCCTTAGACATGGTAACATTAACGGGAGAGAAAGTGGATATCTATATCATGAAAGATCCACCAATGGGAGAGTGGGGTCAACTGGCTTCCGAAGTAACCGATAGAAATGGACGCGTTTGTTATACAATTCCTAGTGACAAAACTTTGGGCTATGGAATGTACCCAGTGAAAATGGTTGTTCGGTAAATATTAATATCAAAAATTTAGTTAAAACCTTATTTGACTTTTTTAACCAAAAATTTTTATATTCTTTTTGCAGTGGTGATCATACTTGTGTAGACTTTTTCTGCGCCGTTGTACCTCCAAAGACTGAATGTATAGTGTTCAGTATCGATGGTTCTTTCACTGCGAGTGTTTCCGTCACAGGTCGAGATCCTAGAGTTAGGGCTGGGGCAGTTGATGTTGTGAGGTATGGATTGTCGGAGTAACTTTAATTCTCAGTAATTCATAGACTAAAAGTTTTTTTTTTGTTTTCACAATAGACATTGGCAAGAGTTGGGATACTTGATAATATACGTGACAGGTCGTCCAGATATGCAGCAACATAAAGTTGTGTCATGGCTAGCTCAGCATAACTTTCCTCATGGTTTGGTATCTTTTGCTGATGGTCTTTCTACAGATTTCTTGGCTCACAAAACGGAATACTTGAAAAGTCTCGTCCAGGTTTGTTTCTTTACAAAATTTCTCTATTAATATTTGATAAATATTAATATGAATTTATTTTGTTTTATTTTTATAGGATCAGAGACTTGTAATCCATGCTGCTTATGGGAGTAGTAAAGATATTGGAGTATATTCATGTGCTTCCGTGTCTCCAGACAGAATATTTATTGTGGGGAAAGCGTCCAAAAAACAGCACGCCCTAGCCACCATATTGACTGACGGATACTCATCCCATCTAAGCTTATTGCAAGCCCATGGGGGATCCCGGCCTGCTCATGGAAATGCACGAATGGTTATCCCAAGGGGATATTTCGGACTTCCTGGTCAGCCTATAACTATGAGACGTAGAAGGTAATTTAATTTTATGCTTGTGATTATTTTTTAAAGATTTAATTAAACTATAGGTCAGCCAAGAGGACAACTTCGTTTCCTGCAATGGGTTCTGCTTCCGAAGCTTCAACTCTTATGCCCAGCTCGTCAATAAATCGAGGTGCCGTTTCTCCGGGTAGACCCAAAACTAGCTTGTCAACATTTCCAAATTAAACAAAATAATTACTGAAGAAAATCGACTCCAACATTCCACGAGTATTAATAATGAATGAATGACATCTAAAAAGGTGTGGAATTGGTTGGAAATATTTCAGATTCAGAGTGAGAAAAGAATGAGAGACACATATATAGTACAATATGATGAGGGAAAGAGTATTATGAATTTCGTGTTCGTTAGGAAATTATAGACTTTGATAAAAAAAACTATATATAATCTTCAAAAAAAATTACCTTAGGTGAGCTTCCCACCGTATCGGCGAAGAAAACTGGCAATACTTGATGCCCATTTGAATGGGTTTACCTTATTATAAAGCTTCCAAAAAAACGACGCGAGTTATTAGCCTTAATTCCGTACTTGTAATAACTTGAGTATAATAATTATTGTATCATCATAATCATCCATCCATCTTTAATCTTCAATCAACATAATAATAATTTACTAAAGTGTCCTCGAATCAAAAGTCAAACATCACCATTTGTGTACCTTTGTTCGCCTTAGTTAATTTCCAAGATAATCAAGCCTTTCGAAGAAGAAGTATTATGCAAATTGAGAAAAGTGGAATAAGTAATGTCGCATTATTAGAACGAATTTGCAATATACAGTGATCTGAAAAAGATTTTTAATTGTAATAATAAAATTGGGGATCTCATAACTATTACGAAGCAAGAAGTTTGTTTGTGAGGAGGAAGGATCTGTAATTTTATTCTTGTACCTTACTCTGTAAAATAGTCCAAAGAAATAATAATTAACCAAAGTATGCAAACCTCAGTGAGAGCCTTTAAAAGATAAGCAATTATATAGCAACAGGAAAAAAGGGAATTACCTCTAATAATATATGCCTGCTAATAAATATATCTGGAAGAGTACAATAATAATTTTAGAAAAAAAACTTGAAGGGATATAATATAACTGTTATAAAAATAAAAGATAACTATGCAATTTATGCAACGCCTACTCCATTCAAAAATACTAACGTCAATAATCAAGTAGTTAGTTAGTTGGAACTCGTTGTTAACCCGTACTAATTAATGTTAAGGATTAGGTAGGAGAAAATTAGCAGAGTAGTAAATAAAGTGTTTAGCCTCTGAGTTGTTGTTGTTGTTTGAGCTTGTTGACCCCGCGTCCCGCATAATTAACGCCGCCTGCCACCCAACCACTCAAACTCCACCCGCTCAGATCAGATCAGATCAGAGGCAGAGCTGGGAATTAATCATTCGGAAACTTTCCAAATTTACAGTACCCTGAGGATGGCTTTTTGGAACTACCCAGGAGTTCCCTTCCCACCGGTAAGACCCACTGGGGGACCCCACCGAGTTCAGTACATCCCAACTGCAAGCGACGGGAGCCTGCATATCAAAGAGTACACCGTTCTTGGGAAGATGTGGGTCCAGGGGGACATGTCCGAAAAGGAATTTTGGGACTTTAAGGGCCATGACATCCCTGCAGAAGCTTACATCAATGACTGTGGAATCATTCGGGTCAAGCTGCGGCGAGGCTACTCTCTGGACGTGACGGTGAACAGATGTGTTCGAATGATAAGCCCCAAGGGACAGGTTGTACTCATGATGAATCCGGAAGCCAATATTTATTTGATGCTTCACTCCACTGCGACCGTTGTTGGGTCGGGGGATACATGCGATGTTGAGATTCCGGAGAAAGATTATCCAACAAAATACATAACAATGGGGGACGACGCTATTATTTTTACCAACTCGCCTTTACAAACAACTTATGCCCTGGACAATACTGGATCGAAAAATTATGGGTTTCGGACGTGGGAGGGACTGGACACTGATTATGGATGGGGAGGATTCCAATATTACGCATCAATTGGCTCACGGCATAGGGAAGAAGCAAAGGAAGCAATTGAACCGAAAAATGTTGACTTTTGGACGGATGACAACCAAAATGATCATTATCTACTCAAGAGCATTGGTGTGCAAATAACTCAGACAAGAGTGGGAGGTGTAAAGTAAGTACACAGGTTTTTAAGAATCAAACATAATTTATTAAATGTTTATTATATCATGTATTTCTATTATCATTATTATTTATTATTATGTAGAGTTGTGCTTGGCACGCGAGAAGAATATCACATCAAATACTCACCATGCGGAGGAGCTGCGGAAGTTCAGTCGCCAAAAATCTACATGACTGCAAGTACTGGGAGGAAGGGAACACCACCAAACAGTAATATTCCTTGGATGCCTCAAACAGTTCCTACTCAGAAATCAGAACGTTTCAGTCGAAACCCGCATCTTTTCGTTCGTCAGTGTAAGAGAGTCAAATACTATATATTTAAATAGATTTTATTATACATAAATTAACTACTAACTAATCTTTGATCCCTATTTTTTCTAGCAAGCCGCAGAGTTCATTATGGAGAAAGGGTTTTAACTCTTCGGTTCGATAAGAAGTCCTGTTTAGTAGACAAAGATGGATTGGTTCATAAAAGGTGAATGCTCAATAACCCTAATTGTGGATATTATCACGAACTCAAATTTTATCGGGAACTAGTCACACGCGCATATACTCAGTACTAATAATTAATTGGCCTAACTTGTTTAAATACTCAACTTGCATCTGTTTTGCAACATATATTTTTATATAAATATTCATTTTATGTAATTGTGATGAACTATGGCTAGAGGTACAAAGTATTACAAATTATTATTGGAGAATAAAATGTTTCACTACTAAAAAGGTACATCTTTTTCTTTGGCCACGCTCAATCAGTGATATCATCAGGTCATGTATACACGAGATCAGGTTTTTAACTAAATTATTCATAACTACCTAGCTTAGCTTAATTTAATTAATTAATTAATTATATAGTTGTCTGCATAATCTGATAATGGCGATGAGATGAGCTTTGTCGCCTTTCCCCGCTGGACCCACTTTCACTTGATTTAGCAATGCATGGAGATGCGCTTGCTGAATTCTTAGCAGAAACAACAATCCCAGAGTCATGAGTCTTCTCCGAAGCATTCGACGAGCAATTTGAGTCTTGCCTTAAATATTGTTTCTGAAAGGAAAGGGGTCCATGCGAGTTACACCTACAATTTGGCATATTGTTATTAGTAGTATTTGTAGCAGAAGAAGCAGCAGCCAAATTTTCTCTTTCTCCCCCACTCCTATTGTTGAGCAAGCCATGTTCAGATACGCAAAGTCCTGAGCCATCCTCTGCACAAATCATGAGGACAGAGTCCGTGGACAGGATGCTGCAAAATGAGTCCTGTCTCACAAATCTTGACCGTTTGCTGAGAGCAGGGGTCAGTTCGGTGATTGCAGGACGATGAATGCAAGACTTTTGTCGTATGAGATTGGGTGGGAACTTGACCCTTGGCTGGCTTTGTTCTGGGAGTGTGAGGGACCTAAGGAAAGGGGGCTTGGCAGGGACGACGGACTCGCTTCCGGGAGAGTTGGCATTTGTGATGCTGTTGCAGTTGGTTGTTGTTGAATTGAGAGAACTTTGTGGGGTTAAGGATTTTAGAGAAGATCGTTTAGGACTCTTTCCAATACAAGGGGTGAATTTTGGGTAGTCTAAAATTTCATTGCCATCGATATCATCAATATCATCATTCCTTGTTATCCCGTTTCCTCTGGTGTTCCTTAATTCATTATTAGCCCCTTCTTCCTCATCCCCTTTGTCCTGACTTTTCCTGTAGGTGAGTAATTGTTGTTGGTGTCGTTCTCGGGCCTCCGCATCCTGCTTTGCAAACATTTTCTTTTCCCTGAATACTGTGCAAAGAAGCTTGGTCACCTCTTTGCAAGCCATCTTATTCCGAAAAACGTAAATGAAGGGGTTGAGAAGACAAGACAAGAGAATTCCAAAAATTCCAAAAAATCTAGGCCAGTCACTTTCACCATGCTGAGTAGTTGTTGCGAGATGATGTGGTATGGACATCGGAACGGTCAAATTCATCCCCTCAACATCCACCTTATTGTTAAAGGTTGAATCAATCTCATTTAGTAGAATTGAAGCGAAATGAGGGGTCCAACAGAGAAGGAATGATGCTAGGACGAAAAACGCAGTCTTGATGGCCCTCCCCTCCTCTCTAAATAGAAGGGAAGATGAGCTTCCATTAGAACTTCGACGTCTTTGCTTCTTGACGACGGGAAGTGGGACAACCTGACCCACGCCGCCCTGACTTTGATTGTTGCAGTTTCCCATCACACTCCCCACCATTGGCTTTGAGAATGGGTTCATGTAATGAGTGAGAAACTCAATCCCTTGAGGTGGGATCATGCTCGTCGTCCCATCCATCACGGTCAAAAGTTCTCCAGAAATACTGTGCTTCCGCGTCCGTTCGCTATTCCTATGCGCCGCATGGTACATTCTAAGATAGAGCCAGCAAAGAGCAAGAAATGGAAAAAAGTAGACAAGACCCAATTGAAGGATTGTGAAAGAAAGATGAGAGTTTTGTTGGAGTTGAGAGTTGGTTGGAAGAGCGCAAATTATAAGATAAGGTAAGGATAGGAGAATCCCTGAAAGCCACGCCATAAAAATCATCATTTGACTCCGAGATCGAGTGATGACCATTGAGTAGTGGAGTGGACTTGTGACGGCATAAAAGCGATCCATTGCAATAAGAAAGGTAGAGAAGATTGCAGAGAAGATTGCAGAGCTTGAGATTGTTGAGATGACTTCTGGGACACAGGGCAGAAGTAGAGCGTCCTTTAAAACGCTCTCAAACAGAAGGAGTGGGGAAATTATGGAAGAAATTAAAAGGTTTGCCGTCACAAGACTCAAGACGAATCTACAACAAACAAAACGGCAAATTAATATTGATACTCCACTCAAGTGGATACTTGTTTAGAATAATAATTGAGATATTTTGGGAATGACATTTTCCGTCGATTGGGTGAAATGGAAAGTAAAAATAGCAATAATGATTGGGGTTGAATTTATTAATCCTGCCTCGAACATGAGGGAATGTTGTAACTAAACTTTTGGTTATATATATTTATATTTACTTGTTATGGCCTTCCCTGTCACTGTTTGTCAAAGAAATTATAAATATTTATGGATTTAGAGAAAGGAAGATTTTCTCAATACGTCTCAAGTCTTTTCCTTCTCCTATTTCTTTCTTCATATAGGATTTCTTTTGTGCTGTAAAGAATGCAGCTTGTAATTGGCAATTACCTCGCCTGGAATATATTATTAACTTTTATCCATGTCAATGCCAAAAAATAGAGATGCCTTAATTGCAGCCAAGGCCAAGAAGTTGAACTCTTTTATTCCTGAATAATTCCTCTTCTTAAGTAGACATTGGAGATGTAAGTAATTTGGCCTCTTTTGATCATCCAAACTCAATTTGTATTAATTCAAACAACTTTCCCAATAAAATTTCCTTTCATTTACTTTCTCTCGTCACGCATCCAAATTACACGAGTCTTTCGTTAGTTGTCTGTCTCTCAATTAGTTTGTGTTGGCTATAATTCCAAAGAAGGAAAAAGAAGAACAAGGAAAGATCGAGTTAAATATCTAGATTAAAGATTAAATTAGGTACACAATGTTACGTGTGCCATGTTTCGTTTCAAGGGCTTTTAGCTTCTGATTTAAATTCTCTTTGCGTTGACTTCAAAATTTAATTAATGAGAACAACATTCCTGAGGCTATGTCACTTGTTAAATTAATTAAATGATATAATACCCAATGGTTTGAAATGAAAAGCTGAAAACTTGGAGAGCGTTTGTATGTTTGCTAAACTAGGTCAGCAGCCTCAAATTTAATGAGTTAATGAAAATGTCCAACTCTTGATTGACAACGGCACAACTAAAACATAAACTAAAGAGTGGGAGATGATCTGCGTAACATGATATGACATTTATAAATAATAAATGGCAGCAGCCCCTTGGCTGAATTTGAGCTGAAGATAACTTCAAAGCTTTAAAAGATGGGATAAGGAATATTTATATCATAATTTCAAGAACCTTCCTTTGGGATCCCGATTATTATAATTGATTCGAAGAAGCATCAGCCCACGGCTTTTCCTCTCATATTCAAGGCTATCGCTTTACTTTTACAAAGCAAAGTAAAAGACGAGCTTCAAATTTAATTTTGTATGAAAAATGCTCAAAGTTTTATGAACATTGTTTAATGTCATTAATCCTTCCGCTCCACAAACTGAGCGTACACCAATGTAATGTGTCCCTGTAAAAGACACTGTTTCCAATTAAGCAATTTCTTTTGGTTGTAATGGATAGTGTGGAGGGGGAAAGAAAATATTTTCCTAGAACTATGCTCACACTAATTGTGTTATGAGGAGCTGATAAGAAAACACTTTTTGTTTGGACAAGAAATAAACTGGTTGTTGTATTTATTTACCTGTTTGACAAAGAGCGTAGGGCAGGGCGACGATTAAAGATCCAGAAAACCAAAGAGTTGGCCAACGTCCCAAGCACGCATAACAGAACGAGAAGAATTGTTTGGAAAATGATGATAATCGTTTGTTCCCGTTCGAACGAGTTCCACACCAACTCCTTCCCTTCAGCTCCTCCAGTATCATTTTCTAAAACAAAATATACTTTACATCATTACAACTATTTTTGAACGGCTTAAATATATATATACGCAGTCATTTTTACTGCGATGTACTTCTTCTTTCTGAGGACTTTGTGGTTGGCCGAGATTAAGATTTATCATTTTTATGTTTGAGTGAGTTGAGCCATGTTGACAAACTTTGTCACAAGCTAATGCTAAGCTTTTTCTCCAACTGAAGAAAGCAAAATAAATGCGTGGCTGAGTTTGAGTTGTAATTGAAGCTCTGAGAGGTAATCTCTTTCTCTCTCTCTCTTTCTTTCTTCCAACAAGTCTCTTTCCAGGTCAATGAAAGAAACTTACTTATTGTTGTCGCACTTCTTAATTGCGGACTTACCTTTGACCTCTTTCCTTTTGGCCTTGTCGTTGGCCTAATTTTTTTATCGAAATCTTTGGAGATAGATAGTTCTAATGTGTGTATGTATGCGTGTAAGTTTTGGCTGAGCTGGCTTTAAAATTGACAGGCTACAAGAGCAAACAAATTTGAACATCATCAACACACAATGGCACACTTTCACCAAAATGGAAATGATGCTCCAGAAACTATGTAGCAAACTTTTTTGTGCTCCCTTCGTTTACAGCGTTTTATTATGAAGTGTCTGCTACATCAGCGACCTTCCAGACCAGAAAAAATGATGAGCTTCATCTCATCATCAATCTTATGGAAAAATTCATCCATGATGATTTTGCAACAAGCTCATCGACATAGATTTCAAAGTTCATTCTCCCCCAACAATATTTAGCTGAGATGTTTATCTCTCTCCTATAATTTTATTTATGGTTATCCACAGAAAATCAGTTCCGGGTAGATGACAAAATATTATTAACTACAGGCTACGTGTCCACCCAAGCGTACAAATGTACGTAAGTATATGGATACTTCATCAGCATCTTTTGTCAGTGGGAGTGGGAATTAGCATATAATAATTGCAAATGCTTCCTTCTGTTTCTCTCTAATTACGTCAGCTAAATTGCATGACGGCAGATACAAATTTAATATACTCACAAAGGAAGCTAATAATCCAAACTTTAGGAGTCAAACTTTGTGTAAACTTGACATAAGGGAAAGTAAAAGTGATTGGATTAAGTTCTTCCTACTAAAGATGTAAAGCTATTTCAATGTCCAAAGATCTTATTGCCGTTTCCCCCGCAAGTCTTGAGTAATAACAGTAATGAAGTTGAAAGTAGGTCTTACTGCAATTACAGAAAAGAGAGAGATCAATTCCTAAAATCACCCGTCTGTCATAGCCTTTATTTATATGGTAGGAAGAGACAAGTTAACGGCTCTCTTTTTGTGAGTACTGCTATAAGAATGATTTAGAACTAACTGGATGATGCTTTCTTAGTCCTTGGCTATATTCTTGTTTTCTCCGCTCATTACGCCTGACATTCTCTTTGTTTGACAACGGAAATCTTGGTCGTCGTTACCCATCACTGCTGGGTGTCAGTTCGTGGGATGTGGTAAAAACATTTACAGTTTTATCAACTTTCTCACTTTCTCATATCCAGGAACCCAATAAACTTGGTGAGCACTTCCTCCTCTTCTAGGAAGTGCTTTCTTTTGACCGATATTCTAAAATGTAACTTTTTCATGAGAGCAGCATTTTGAGAGTTTACATCCGGAGCACTGACTTTTGAGCATCCCCACACCTGCCAACAACCCCAACTAAGGATGATGAATGAATTATAAGAGGCTTAAGCCTAATTAGCAAGTTCCAGGGGCTAATAATCGGAAATGAAATTAAGATGCAAACTTTAGCTTTTAGAGATACATAAATCCAGAGAGATTATTATTTATGGGCTCGAGGTCTAGACTTGAGACGAATAATTCTGCCACTTGCAATTGAGTAGGAGCTAGATGAAGGTATAATAATAACATTGTTTGAGAGGACAAAGTTTGGAGGGATAAGCCATTATTCCCAACTTGGAAGTCTTCCATGTAGTCATTCGGACTGATCTTCTCTTATCCTTACCAACGCCGCTTTAACAGAATTAGGAGAAGGTAATGCAATATTTGGTCTGTTGACCCCATCACATACATATACATCCCACCTACGCTACTTACGGCCATAACTCCAATCTCAGCCTCATTTTTCAAAGCAGCCTTTTATTAGTCCTTTCTCCTCTGTCAACTCCCATAAAAACAAAGTCGAGGAGAGAAAGACCGAATTATTTAAAATTGTTTTGATTCGGAATTGAACCATCAATCTCTGTCTTTATCCAATCCCAAGACATTTGAACGGGGAGCGTGGCATGATTAAAGGAATGGGAATTGACTGGAGAAAGTAAACAGCAAAGGTAAACACGAAGAGGGCAAAAGACATCAATGAGATGTTCAAAAGACAACTTTATTGAGTGCTAATAATAATAATTACATACTTGTAGTACTTGTTATGCCCTGGTTTACGTAATTTACCCACTTTATGGAGGCTTATTAAAAATTAAGGATACATAGGAGTGAGTATTGATTGTGGTAGTGTATTGTTCTGGAACTGCTAATGTCTCCCTTTTTCTCCTCCTCAAATATTCATGACTTCAAAATGACTCCTCGCAGACAACTGGCCCCATCAAATCTCTCAATCGCCAAACGGGCCAAATATTAAACTATTACATTCAAATATCAAGTTGCATACATGCAAAATAAGCAAGTTCCCCTCCATTATATCTTATGTCAAATGCCATAAGCCATCCATGTGATTTGTCAATAAACCCAATCGATTCTTTTGTGATTCAAAGTGCTCTTTTCCGTCCCATACTCAAACCAATTTCCATCTTAACTTTTCTTCCATCTTCTACAATATATTTTATATATATATAAACGATTTGTTTAACTTTCTTTGATGAACGGATTCAATTTTGGATTATTTACAGTCTGTGGTAGTCTTTTGTGAAAAACAGATTGCTTTACATGGCCAATAAGAGTAGTAGACGGAAGAGGAAATGTGACATTGACGTTACAAATAAATAAAAGGTTTGCAAGGCTGTCACCCATGTTTCCGATATTCTATATGTTATGTTATTCCATTCCATTAGTTATTGCACAATGCATTGGTCTACCGACTTTCCCCAGGGGAGTTTATTAATGTTGTGAAATCATTAAACTTTCCCCCACAAATCAGATTGATTGTGAGCAACATGCATAAATGTTTGTTTATTTCCTATCTTGGAAGAGGTTTTTGTTTTGCAATCATTCAATGCACTTTAGGACATTTCCTCGTAATAAACAAACAGACTGATATAAAAAGCAGATAAATACAAAACTTGGTAATGGTAACTGCAAAAGTTTGAGAAATATTAAAGAAAATGGGACAACTTATGCCAAATAGAATGCTAATTTCCTCCCCAAGAAATGTAATATGCACTACATTAAGTAGATTGCTTAAATAATGTGATCAATTATGTATTGTAAAAGTTTATTAAGTTATCCTGTCCCAAGTTTGGACGGTAATTGAATTTCAAGTCGTAATAAAAAGGAAAGGGATCTTTCTCGGAATAGTAAAAGGTGAAATGGGGAAAATGAGATGCTTACCTTCCATTATGTGGTTGTGAACTGGGAGAACATTCTCCGTCTCCAAAGAATGTGTTGTCTGAATGGAGTATTCGGGATTTTCATGTAAATCCTGGCTCCCAGTGATAATTCCCTCCATCCTTACTCTTTCCTTGGAAGGATTGGCTTTAAATTCAAGTTTAAAAGAGGACAAAGTATGATGTAAGTCTTGTCTTTGTGGCTGACTTTCTACAAAAGGTATTTAGTTGTGGCAGGTACAAACGTTGCACAGGTAAAAACAGTCTCTAGCGACTTTTTCTCAGAAAGGTACTTAACTAATGACACTGACTGAAATCCTTTCAACCGTCATTGAAGTTGTCCAATGACCAAGAAAAAAATGAGAAAAATGGCAGTCTCAATTAGGGAGAGAGTAGCCCGTCTCAACTTTCCCAATGGAGTAGGTATTACTAGTAAGTGAGATAGTGAGGAAGAGGAAGGAGAGAAAGTGTGTGTTTTTGGCTGGTTGGTTGCAGAGTGAACAGAGAGGGGAGAAAGTTTGAAGTTTATAGCCAAACGGGAGTGGAACTTTCTCCCAAAGCAACTGGTTGCCCAATACCCCTCTTTCTTCCATCACATTATGTGGAATAAGTCACTAAAACCATATTTAACGCTCATCAATTAAAACTTTTATTTGCAAAAATCAATAGAGGCAGAGAGACACTTTATTTTAAGCTAATTTACCTTGGCCCAGTTAATTTTAAATTATGGATATTTCCGAAGCGAAGCTATCACTTTTATATTTACATTTCAGTCTTGTAACACGTCAGCTAGAGCTTTGAAGGGTAAAGTATTTCAATATTCATAAAACTCGCTCAAATTCCACCGTGGTATCCGAAGTCTGGGCTTCCAACTCTGTTCTATAAACATGAATTACCCAAAGACTGTAGGCATCGAAAAGAAAGCTAATTATTTCAGATATTCCATATTTCGTTTCTCGTCGTGACGAAAATGCGGACATGATGTTGAGCAGGGCAAGGGACAATGTGGCCACCAACATGATTTTCCACCAACGGTTCACTTTCTTCAAGTTCCTCTGAAAAGATATATATTTATAAATAGTTGGAGCGTCACAGAAAGTATATATTATTTACCGTCTTAATTCCGAGAAGGAGGTAGTGTTGTAAGTAGACAAATCCTCCGGACACTAAAGCAAGCATGGCAAAGATTATAACTGCGGCAGCTAAATAAATGAAAAAAATTGATTTTGTATTTAATTTTAAATCCGGCAGATTTAATCTTTTGAAAAGTTAAGTAATTACCTCCGACGCTGTGAACGAGTTGTTCGGCGGCGTCGGGTTCCAAATCCTTGAGAGCATTTTCCCTGGCGATAGCAATGCTATAGACAATTACAGCCGCAAACATAAAGCCCACGGAAAATAGAGCCCATTGCACCTATTTATTATTATTAATTATTCAGTAGATTCAATTACAAGGGTAGTAATTACATTATTACAAGCCATCTTAAAATAAGTAATTACCAATTGAATAATGGCCACGATTTTAGCCCCAGTCTCCACGGAAACTAATCCAAAACAAGGAGGTTTAATTTTATCCAAAACTGTGCCAAATCTTGAGTAATTATTTGGGTAAAAGTTGAAAGCCATGTCTGCTGCGGTCTCGGTCGGTATAATTCTGTCAGATAAATGTTTGAACAAGTTGTAAAGTGGATTGGAAATGTGAAAATGGAGGATGATAAAATGACAGCTTGTGAGGAGAATTTCCAAGAAGGCTCAAACTCAAAATATTTGAGGAAGGAAGCAGAAAAAAACGAAGAGGGATACAAGTATACAAGCCCCTTAAAAGAGCCCTTAAGGCTTATATGTATGTAGCTGCTATACATACAATGCATCAGCATTCCACGTACATTCGGATTATTGCATTGACAAAATTAAATTTGCTAGGGCCCATTAATAATTCATTGTTGTAAGTATATGAACAGGTTGTGTAAAAGCGTTTAAAAATTTATGGCTGGCTACAATATTTGTGATGCATACAAATGGACAAAGGGAGCAGAGGCTTTGTTTCTTTGTGTCACATAGCTTCCAATTACTATGATCCCTCAGGCTGACCTAATGAGATTTTCACACACCAATATCCCAACACAAATTTCCATTACTTTTCCATTTTCTTTGTATTATTAGGACCGTGTAACAATAAAAAAGAATGCAATACATGTTCGGGAGCCTTCATCTACAATTGTCCTTGGGCTCACTTATATACATCCTTATCGTTAGTACAGAAAGAAGATAGACCCAATTTAGCCAGACTCTCGTTATGATTATTATGCAACCTTCTTCATGAATTCCTCTGTGTTTTAAATTTCCTCCAGGAGACAAGGACACAGCTGTAAATTTCCCGATACTGGATAAGCTTCTGTATCTGTAACTTGAGATGGAAACTTATGTTTGTACCATGTTATATGTATTAAAATACAAGTAAGTGGGGAGTGAAACGTAATACTTGCTACTACTTTCCTATTTCTGTAAACATCTCGGTAGATTAAGTGACCTCCTACTAAAGTGACATTGGTTGACCTGAATTTTTATGAGTGGCTGAAGGACAAATGTTGAGGAAGAAATGGTCACTTGTGGGGAGTAGCAGCAAATATAAACAAACGATTGAGAACCAATTCCCAAATTGAGACAATTTTTTCCTCAGAATTTGACGTAATTATATTTAGAGCAAAGTTAGAAATATATGTATTTAGTAGTCATTGATCCCAAAACCAGCAAATTGTTTACGGTCTCATCCGTATAAATAATCAAGATCTTTTGATCCAGTACATAAAAGTTTCTGGGACATGGAAGCCAAATAATCAAGCAGACGGAATAAATCTAGCCGTTGTTTCATCTAAAATTCACAATACCTGGAATTGGCTTCGACAGAGAAAGTTTGACAGGACTCCAAAAAATAATTTAGCGTGTGAAATTATATTCCTTCTAATTCCAAACTCATTAGCCAACTGAGCTGGTATTTACCAATTGGAATCTAATACGCCATTGTTTCTGTCTTCCCATGCGGCCAACACGTGAATCCCTCCACAACATTAATAATTGCTGAAGAAAAGAAAGCAAATCAACTCGGGACTTGGAAATTGGAAGTTCCAATAAGCCCAATGAATGATGACGGGACATTGTTTCCGGCTATTGAATGGACTCATTCCCAAAATGTCCATTTATATGTATGTATGTATACGTAGACCATCATTATTGGATCCTTTCATTTTCTAAATGAAAGCACTCATTGTTTGACTTGTTTGATATTCATCCTCTGTTTAAATTCATGGAATGCTATAGAACTCAACTAAACATCTGTACATCTCCATCTGAAGAAATTTCCTTAAAATTATTGATTAAAATAATGAATGATATTAACTGAAGGTTGGTCAATGATCTAAAGTAAGTAAGTACATAGCATCAAGTTTTAATCTTAGGTAAGTACTGTACGTGATGTTGACGTGATAACTTCCACATAATTCCAGGTGTCAATTTTCCCTCATATTTTTTCCCCAAAAGGATTCTCTTGTGAAAGTTTTGGCTGCATGTTCTCTAATAAAGTGACATTCTTCTCTTTCCCCATCCAAATCCAACTGTCCTCTGGCATTTATGTCGTAGGTGTTGAAAGTGATGATGACGGTCAAAGGGGCAATGCCAGCAAAAGTTTTCAAGGATAAAACATCATCCAGATGTGTAATCAAAGTAGTTATTAAGGAGAAAAATACTTATTTCTTTTATATTAAGAACTCTTTTCTTTAGAGGTGGATAACCTAATAGCTCAATGGAAATGCAAGCAAACACAATTTAATGAGGACACATTAGTTTTAAACCCTTCCACCTGCATCTGGCTCCCTTAATTTGGAATGAGCCTACAGAAATGGCAATTTATAGCAATTAAAATCCCGTGAACTAAGGACTTTGTATGAGTTTGCAGCTTAAACGACCATTGCATAAAAGTAAACGAGCTTTCTCTCCGGATTTAGAGCAAACTTTTAGTAGTACAAAAGATGTGTGCGTGTTTTGGTTAAAGCCAAAGGTACATAGCCTCAGTCTGTACTCTGTACTGTACACAAGTCCATAACATAAAGTTATTATTGTACATAAGGCCCAAGTCAATTATTGCTCAAACTGATGAGAACTTTCACCTCTTTTTCAAGGAGAATAATCCCTTCTCTTTGTCTCCTTTGATTCCAAATGCAAAAATCAAGCTGAGCAGTTAAAATTATTATATGCTTGACTTATTTTATTGAAGTGGCATATAATGAGACTGGCGTGGGTTGAGCTTCTTTTCTCACAAGGAGTAAGAGATATGATAATAATTTTCTTCTAAAATAAGAAATAACGATCTGTTTGCTCAAACTTATGGCTCCCTGCATGTTTGCTCAAAATAATTGAAAAACCACGTTCCTGGAATTTACATGGAGAACACAGATTAGATATCTACATGGAATTTATATTTACGTGGGTTTAAAACGCTGGCAAATTGAAAACAGACTGTTTTATGTAATTGGAGAGGAGGCTGGAGTAATGGGAGCCATTATGAAGACGTTGATGATTGATTGAATGGCTCCCACCGTTGCCAAGAATGTTCAAAATAACACGTGTCCACTTTTATCAAGTGAGTGTCTCAAGTGAGCTTTGTTTAAGACGCAACACTTGAGATAGATATCTATTGTTGTGGCTGGCAGTCAATATTTATTGAGTTGTGCCAACAAAATGATGAAGGATCGAGTTGCAAAAGGGAAAATAAACTCGTAGTACGGTGTAACCAAGTTGTGAAACAACTTTGAAGTCACGGGAAGGTCACAGATCATTTTTCGTGTCAAATTCTTGTTCACCATTGAAAAAATCTAATTTGTGATCATTTTTTTTACCCTAAGTTAGGGTCTTTAACTATTATTAATAAGTTTGGAGGACGTCTTCTCTATATGTATTGTAACCAAGATCTTATAATTTTGATTAAAACTGAATTTAATATCCATCGGAACATGTTACACGAATATCATTCGAAGACAAAACAAAAAAGTTGTCACGTTTAAAAGTTACACGTTTAAAGTTTGGACAGACAGACAGACAAACGATTCGTGGAGATGCATAAGCCAATAAATGGCTCACTCAATAATTCCTTATCCACAAATTATTATTTTTATATAGAAAACAATTTAGCTTTACACCTTCTTTGGTTTCATCCGTTTTTTTTTCGTTGTATCCAACGTTTTTGCAATAAGACGAAGTCACGGAAATGCGCTACTTAAGAAAATGAGGACCAATTTACTAAAATGATTACGTTAGCTCATTAATTTATTTAGGCAATAAAGCCACATCTCCTTAAAGACGGATGTGAGTTTGTAGTTAATAATGCCTATTAAAACAAAACTGTCTTGTTGTTTGTTGATGGGTAGGAGAAAGTCGGTGGGGGTCCTTTGGGGTGATAAATTCGGTGGGAGAAGAAAGCAATGTGGGTCAACAAAAATCTCTCCATGATCCAAAGCAACTTTGGGAGGAAATGCTCATTCCCATCATTTCATCAATCTTTCCTCTTCATCCATCATATACATCTCATGAGATGTGCTACTTATCTCCACGCTTGTAAATAAATATCTTCCACAAGATTTGATGAAGATGAAAATATTTTTATTCCTATCACTTCCTCTTTCAGCTTTATTATTATTATTATTGAACTCTGCACTTGGCCCCAATAATTTTAAATGATGATTGATTGATTATTATTAAAATTGCTGACATTGCAAATTGCTTGATGTAAAATAACTCCATATAATCTTTAATTTTTAAAATAAATAAATGACCTTTTATGTACTCTAATTATGAACACACTTTGGAAAACGTTTCATTTTCTCTGGACAACGTGTAAACAACACGCATTAATTGTAGTTTAAACATCATAAAAGATAATGAGCGAATATGATAGTTCTAAGATTAAGGCATATGCGTCATCAAATGAAAATTCACTTTTCAGTACCAAGCTTGCTCCTCATTACACAACACAACCAAGTTTTTTTGCAACTTATTTGTAATTCTGGAGGAGGGTGCAATTATAATGCAGGTAATTGAAATGGTCCACATAAACAACCTCATTGTGAATATGGGGGAAAGTTGTGGGGATGTGGGGACACGGAATTATTCCTCTGGGGGTCATTTGAAACAGTCTGTAGAAAGTAAGAAGAAAGAAGTGCTACTTCCTTTCTTTGTCTCATTGGTACTTATTAATACATAATTCCCCATTTCCTCTAATTTGCCTCAGCTATTATGTATAATTTACAAAATATTATTTCCTAGTTATCTGCGTGCTTCACTTTTGCCGGAGTGTTTTTGCTTGTTGCTGGGACCTTTTTGTTTTTCGAAGGTTGGGCAAACATCTTCTCCCAAATAATGAAGGCAGAGACTGGGAGTGGTTCCTCGTGGCCCACAAGTCGAATCTTGTTGATCATGTGTAAGTCCAGAGATTTGGTCATTGCGTCTTTTACATTGATATTTTTCAGGCTACGCGTTTTGTATCACCATTGAAATAACTGGGATGGCCATAGCACTCAAGAACTTTGTTCCTTGGGCGTATCGTTGTTCTTTGGGGGTAAAAAGAATAAGAACATGCCAAAAAATTCTTTTTAATCCAAATTACTCTGTCCAGGCTTTGAGGATGGATGCTTCAAGTCCCTTTGTCCACGTGGCCCATGGCATCGTGTGGTTGCTGTCCGGTCTCATCTTATACATCACTTTCCACTCCATTCTCCTCCTTCATAACATGATTGAATATCAGCGACATTTCAGCAACAACAGCAATTCCCAAATGTGCAACAATTCGACGGAAACGGGTGAATTTGAGGAGGATAAGAATGACTATGATGATGACGACAACAATGATGCCTACGACGAAGAGGGGGAGGAGTCGGGGGAAGAAAACTATGCAGAGGGGGGCTCAGCCTTTTCTGATTTTGGGATGGAAGCTGATGATGACGATTTTCCAGAAGAAGACGCCGAATATTATAACCCTAAGCCAACATTGTAAAGATATGCAAATAATGTACATTAGCCATATTTTGTAAAGAAAGAACTCATTTGTCTTCATTCTCTCTCACTTTCTCTGAGAGTAAGAAACAGAGAGATAAAAAGCACAAATTTCTTTCTCCGTAATAGTTACTTATGGGTGACTTGGAGCACTAACCTACATACATATTTATGGGTTATATAATGCCTCCTCTAAAAGCTATAAATCTAATGCACTCACCCAGTTCAAGGTGCAGTTCCTTTATCATTTCTATTGTATTTCTCCTTAGTAATTGAGGACATTTTAATTGTTATTAATAAACATGCCGGAGACAATGGGAGGTTTTAGACATTATTAAACATGATTTAGCATTTGATGGCTACTTAGAATTGGCTGACCTCGTATAAAACTTACCATCCCCAATTTGGCATGCAGGTCGGCAGAAATATTGTATACATTTTGTGGAATTGTTTTACTTCCTGCTTCTAATAACGAGGAAAAAAACAACTAGTGTTTAAGTCCAAGTTCTCAGGGAGAGAGAGACTAGTGCATACGTATCTCCAGCGTTAATTACAGCTTCATTATCTTGGCAAACAACGAGGAGATTGCTGATCTTGGAAAATGAGCAGGGGAAATGCCATCTCTTTTGTAGGGATTACAGAATACGAATACGACTACAATCGAGGGATAAGAGTCCAAAGACAAAAGGTCCAGACACGCCCATCATGGCTCGCTTGGACGGTAACTATACATAACCCCATTTTAATTAGGCTGACTATATATACAAGTAACTTAACTTTATATAGATTTCATTCTTCGTCTCTTGCTTTATGTATGGGATGGCTACATATATCATAGTTCGTCACATTTTTAACGTCCTTCACACGGCGGATGCATTGTCCCATGTGGACAATTATCTTCGAAAGCATTTTGGACATAAGAATGGACTTGATTGGATTTTTTTTGGACCAGGCACGCATACTTAGATTTTACAAATACTAACACATACATTTTAGTTGCTCTCTAATCAATTGGGTTTCTCCTACAGTTGGGGTAATCACGATAGTATTGGAAATGTACTCTTTGGCCCTCACTTTCTCTCTTATGGTACGACAATATGAAGCCATCGGCAAGATTGTGAGTGATCCTCTCATAATTAATCATTGATTATGCTTCATATGGATGTGTTAATTGCAGGCAGCGACGACCTGTTGGAAAAAGTTGCAGGTGGGAGCCCATTTTTTGGTGTCAGTTGGAGCCTTGTTCATAACTTATGTCCTCTACTATGTTTGCAACATTTATCACTTTCTGATTATCCAAAAAGTTCTATCCCTCTCAAAAAATGGACGTGTGGCATTTGAGGTATTCCAAAATACAACTACAACTCTGACCTTTGACACCACTTCAATCAATGGTACGACAATTGTTTACTTTTAAACCACTCCCGGACACTGACATGGTCAACATATGTTTGTTATTCTTAATAATAGTGGTTCATAAGTGAAATAAAGAAATAATATAACGAAAATTAATTATTGATTATCGACTTATTGTTTGATTTTTTTTCGGGATTTAATAATCGTACCCATGAAAGCATCAATTTTTAGTATTCAAATAAATATTAATTAAAGCCAACAGTTATTACAACTAATTAATCTATTCAACTTGAACAATAAAAGAGAAAGCAAGAATAAATTGGTAAACAGTAGCCAAGGCTAATACTTAAGTATTATAAGATGATTGTTCATTTCATGACATAGTTTTGAGCTGACAAGACAATTTAAGCAAGTTGGTTGAGAGTTGTAAGAAAAGATAAGATGGCATCCGAGGAATTAGGGCAGGAAAGTGACAAGGCTCCTGATCCCCTCAGCAACAATGGGGGGATAAGGAATTTATGGCAGGATTTGGCATATTCCGCATCCAAAGCCATGATGGTATGTCATCTTAAATTTTATGTCATGCCATGGTCCAAACATTGACGCATTTTCTAATGTCGTCAGATTTATTGTGGATTATCTTTTGGAACATTGTGTATTCTTACGTGGCTGGTGTTATCTGGCAGTTTGCATGGGACAACGGAGACGGATAGTTCTGATGCTTCTTTGCCAGAGAATGGGGAAAATGGCTCTCACTACCATGATGGTATGTACATACTTACAAAGTGCTCTTCTTCCTTATCCTCAGAGAGATTTTAATTTTTAATGCCCTCGTTGCTTGTGAGTGCAGCAAAGTTTTACCTCTTCGTGATAAATTTGCTGGCAGGGATTCGAATTATACTTCTTTGCATGGCCAAAGCACTACGGCGACCCACGCTCCAGGTTAAACTAACTCTTGTCCAAATCAACAATTACATGAGAGCCATGCAATGATACATATTTTTTTAAACAGAAAGAGGCAGGTACAATTGGGAGCTGGCTAATTGGATCACTCTGCATTATAATTTCCGAGCTTATTTTCGGTCTCTCGCTTTATAAATGTTTGCCTGGGGCACATATTCTCATCTTACTCTTTCTTTTGGTGGAAATCCTTGTACAACTTGCCGTGACATGGATTGTATGGAACTTTAAACTACAACTCGCATTGTCCTCGGATGATAAATAAAATATTTCTCGTCCTACACAAAAATGTCACAAGTCTTTTTATTTATCCATGTATATAAGTATAACTTCAACTCTGGATACTTTTATCCAAAACCATACTGTTATCTTTATGTAAGTAATTGACACCTGTTTGCAAAAGGTGAGGATTTAATAATTGACGTTTGCTGACCCGTAACATTTCTTTTCTCTGTAAAAAAAAGTTTGTAGAACGTTGTGAATCGGGTTTACATAAGCACTTCATGGGAAATTGAATTGGAGACGGACATAAATCATTCATCTGCATGCATTATTATTGCATATCAACATCCCTTCAACTCTCCATCTCATCCATTATCCGAGGCGAATCTTCCAATCCTGACCTAAATAAATCCTTTGAATTCCCAAACTAAAATTTATCTTTACGTCTTACACTTTTTATGATGGGATTTGTATAAAGCAGAAAAATGTTATTGTTGGTCAACCTCATATCTTTTGCGTACAACACTTGGCCCAAAACTTTGCTAGTGAAGTGGGTCAAAACTAAAGGCACATAACTAACTTCACAGGGATGAACTGTTTGCTTGCTAAATGTCATTTCGGTTGGTTGCTTTGCTCACGCACTTTTGTTTTTGGAATGTTGTAAATATGCGTGGCGTGTTTGCTCTCTCTTGACGCGGAATTGTTTTCACCACCAGCTTCCGTATCTCAAAAACTCATCTCCATTCCAGTTGAAAAAAGGAATTCCAGTCAAAAGTAAAAAGGGCATTAAAAAGTTGTACTAGTCCTATAGAGAATTCTCAACTCATCACTCTAATCATCAATTCGCGATGACGCTGATTATTATTATATGATGCAGCTTGCTAAACATGCCCAATTATATATGACTGGCTTAAATTAACTGGCGTCATCATAATCCAATTAAAACATGCATTTGGTCATAAAAATTGAGGCTTAAAGGATGGTTTGATTATGGCTTATCTGGTTTCGAAAAGTAACGTAATGTCATTGTGGGAACCTTGATCTTGTAATTGACTCATCCTTTAGTAAAGAAGAAGCTCAGAGTGGACTGGCAAGCAAAAGGTAGAGTAACTAAGCACAACATTTATGCTTTGGTATTCCTTCAATGTTGCGTCTGTTACCTAATAATACCCTAAAGTAAAGAAGAAATATTTACCCAGCAGCTGCTGTCCAACTTATCTCTTATTTGACCACTATTTCTATTTAATCGATTATTAAATATTAAATGCAACAGTTGAGATGTTAAAGGCTGAACGTGATCATCTTGTTCTTCGTCTTATTATTCTAGTGATACCAAGGCTTTAATTTCTGAGATAATAGCAGTCAGTATGGGGCGAGGCTGCCTCGGGTTTCTCATTCTTTTGGGGGCAGTGGGTGTGGTTCTGGGACAATACAATTACCCCACAAACACAGAGTTCCAACCTAAACCACGAAGGACTCATTATGGACAGACGTTGAATAGGTAACAAAATACTGTACGTAGTGTAGTGATAATATTTATGTTTGGAATGTATGGGACACGAATTTCATGTGAAGCATGACAATAACTATTGTGACTGAGAACAGTTTTAATAACATAAATATTTATAGTGTTACTTACAATGTTTTGATAACAATTTATAGGTTCATTCATTATTATAAAGTATAAATAGCATGCGATTTAAAGCTAAAACATTGTTCCCTAACTGGAATTATGCAATAGAGCATCATATATTTTTGATAATTTATACTGGATAATTTTATCCAGCAAAGAAAGGTCATGGTCAAAGAGTATTACTTGATTGAGTCACTGACTGACAAGAAATTTTTGTTTTATGGCTATTAATCAATTGAGGCTTTAATTATTGATTTACGCAATATTATTTTTGATGCTGATTTTGGGTAAAATACCAATCAATCATTTAAATGTCAAATGTTTACGTTTTAATTTTGTGGATGATATCATTTTGGATATCTAGAATTGATGAGCTTTTTTTTCTTTTACAACAGATTCTTTGACTCATCATCTCCTTCTGGATATTATCCCGTGACCTCTCCCCCTCGATGGTCATCAAGATGGAACACAAACACAAACTCAAACAATTTGCAAAAGGACAACGAAGGACGAGTCAAAATGGGAGTAGCCAACTCTAAATGTGATGACGGAAAGGTTTGTATTATTTGTATGTCTCTCTTAAAATGTAATTTCCAGTCATTTTCCTCGTCTTGGGGTACTCCACGCGCCGACGGACAATTTTAATGTCAATGGGTGTCCAATTCTTTTCTAAACTTTCTAGAGATTCCTTTAAACTTTGACTTCTCTTGACTTTGGCCAAAAAACGCATTTATGGACATACATATATATTCTTTCTCAAACAAAGACAAACGAGGTAGCCGCAGGAAACATATTTCATTTTTTACTTTTGATTTGCAAGTTCAATTCCGTGTTCAAAAGTTTGAAGGTTCTGAAAACTTTGACCTAATTCTCCTAACTCGCCACACTTTGTTCCGTGTTATTAATTAGAATTCCTTTGTTTCTAATCTTTACGTTTGATGACCAGCAGTGGATATTTCATGCTTTTGGGCTCTTTATGATGTGAATTGGCAACTTTTGTTCCCTTTTTGTGAAAGTGGGACAATAAGTAGATGCCTCTGGGGTAATTTTGTGGAAATTTGAGTAACCCACTTTTAGAGTTGCAACAAGGTTAGATAACCTCATACTGTTGGATATTGAACGTCAATTCAAGGCTGTCTATGTTTGTCATTAGTGACGGGATCTAGATTTCCATCCGCCGCAATATCAAAAACAAAACCCTGGAGAAAGAATGGATAGATATGGATAATATGGGATGCAACAATTTTCTCACATTTTCTCCTTTTTATGTTGGGATTGTTAATACAACCAGTCACACTCTTTCCCAACCGACTTTCTCCAGATTCCCTTTTTTGCTTCATCCTAAAGCGATTGCCTTTGTTTTTACATGCATTGTATACACATACTCAAATTGTTATTTGAGTGTGATAGTACATCCTTGTTTCCCTTTTACCATCATGTCATGTCATGTCATAATCTCATTTCGCTTTCTTTTCTCCATGCACTTTTGGAATAAACTGAAATGCTACTCAATATTCTGATAAGGAAGAGTGCCACGTGTCAGTTTAATCCCTTACAACGTGTTTTATGTCATAATCCCAATCGCTAAAGAGATGGCTCAATATTTTTTATTTACTTAACAGACAAACTTGTCGGTGGACTGGGACATGTCTCCTGTGAACCACACATGCTATCATCCAAATAACAGGTTTCCGGTGGACAGAACTCTTCCCGTCCTCCAACAATGTGACCGACTCCCTCCAAGATATGTCGTAAGTTTTGGCTTCTCAGAACAATTTAATTTAATTCGAATTTAATTCCGTCGTGGGCGAGTTACATGAATTGACAAATGTTTAGACTCGAAAACAGATTAAAATTTGTTCATGGGAGATGCACTACTTTCCAAGTAATTGGTAAATCTGGTCAAATTATCCTTATAAGTAGAAAATAGAAAAACATTTAGGGAAGTAAAAAGATAGTCATGGAGAACAAACAACAGAATAATTGGAAATTGAATAGAAACGTAATTGGCAAATTAAATAGAATACAGACTATTAGATATTATAGAGTGCAACAAGCAATTTAAGGAGCAGTAAGTCTATTAAATTATCTCTTGCGGAATATAATTAGTCTTGTATATTTGCTAATGTAAATATATTCTTCATGCTTCGTGTTTTACCTACTTTTATTTCCTAGACGCTTTTATCAGTCCACGTGCTTGTGGGTGGACGGAATTATATATAATAAAACGTTGTAAACGTTGGAAATAGCTCGCCATTTTAACGAAGATGCTAAGCTTTAAACGCGTAATTTAGCTTAACAAACTTGACTTTCTTGACCTTACTTTAATTACATCGCTATAACTTAAGACTCCAAAAAATTAATTTCGAAGACATCAAAACTAAAGCTTTAAACCCAAAACGTTCCTGAGGCAAAATGGACCGGGGGCAAAACGGACCG
>JAQIXN010000205.1:0-54233 GCA_034698145.1 Proisotoma minuta
GCATAGCTCGCAATGTTAAAACTTAACTGGAAAAAGGAAATCTCACAAGGTCCCTTTTTAAAAACACTGACACAATTGACCAAACCGTTTAGAAATAGTGGTGGGTAGAAGTGGGGAGCAAAATCAAGAAAAACTCAAATTTGACCGAATTTGATTGGAAACGGTTCGGAATGATGCTTAAGATCGATAGAATGTAATATAAAATGCCATTTTCAAGGGCCATATATACCTAATTAAAGTAGTTTTTGTAGTACCTATATCGCATTGCATTCATATTTCAAATTTTATGGTATTTCCATTTTAAAGTTGACCACGTAGAAAAAGAAAAAAAAACACATATTATTACCAGTCCACCCGTCAAAATAACACAATAAATCGCATTTAGTTTTAAATTTGTTTACATGCAGATTCAAGACTTCAACAAGGTTTAAATTCAATTTGTAAAACACCCTACTTAAAAGCAATAAAATTTTTCCTTTGTTTTAGACCATAAACCGAAAGGAAAGGGAAAGTTTTTCATCAGGTAGAAAGTTCTACACTTTCTTTTCAAACTACGCAGGAAGGGAGATAGAAGCCACAAGCATAGAATAGACAAACCTGTATTTCAAAGGAGGTGAGAGATGTGAGATTCCTTGCAACGTAGGACACGGACATATCTGCGACATGAATGCAATCGTACATGACAAGCCGCAACAATTTCTTGGGCAAAGCAATGTTGAGTCCTTCTTCACTGCAAATACAGATAAGAGATTGGTTGAGATAAGAATGAAGCTCAAGAATGAAGCTCACGAATGAGACAGTTCATTAGTCCCGTGATCTTTACATGGGTATTATTTACCTTAGTTCGTTACATGAGGACAGTTCCAAATCCTGGAGATTTCCTAGATGATCCAGCAAGTTAAATAATCCTTTGTCAGTGATGCTGGACGATGATATCTTCAATGTCTAAAGGAAATTAGTGCAAAGGAAAAAAGTATTAACAAATGGAACAAAAGTTGCAATTACGATCTAACCTCAACCAATGATGAGCCTTGAGAATAGTGAATTATCACATCTTCGGCATCTTCATCTGTGGCTGACTCTAACTTCAAGCTGGTAAATCTGAAACATTATTAACATACAGTTATATAAAAACAGGTCTTATATTTTAATAATAGTTTCCACAATGAACAAAATTTTATTTCCATCTGGACAAGTTTGCAAACATTTATTTTTAGCCCGAGTCAGGGCTTATGTAACCATCGTGTCCGTCTGTCTGTCTGTCTGTCTGTCCGTCTGGGACACGATAGGGCCCAAACGGCTTAGCCGATCGTCCCCAAATTTTGCACAGTTGTTCTACTATCCAATAGGAAGGGGGAGTTCGAAGATGGGGAAAATCGGTCCAGCCGTTTAGAAATGGTGGGGGTAGGAAAATTTCCTATAGGATGAAAATCTGAAAGACTAAATTTTGACCGAATTTGATCGAAATTGGTTTAGAATGATGCTTTGGGTCTATATTAACTCATATAAACTGATTTCATGAAAAAATATTCAAATGGAAACCCAGAATCGCAAAAAATGTGGTATGGCAACAAAAAATGCTTTTGTCTCAAACTATCTTTGACTGAAGTAAAATATGTTTTGAGATGATACAACGCATCAGAATCCCTAGTAAAATGTCTCTAATGGATTCGGTGATTAGAATTTTGCGAAAAATTGTACTGATTTGACTATTTAAAATGTTTGATGTTTAGTTAAATCAGGGTTAGGTTAGGTGAAAATATTATGTTTAGAGAGATACAAATCCCTGACTCGGGCTACATGAACACTGCTCTGAAGGTTTATTTTTACAAGGAAATGTTTCGCCCTTGGAGAAAGTACTGCATTATGTTGTTGGAAGATGCACAATTTTGTTACGTTTAGTTTTTATAAGATGGCAAAAAATGATTAATTTATGTCGGTCCATTCATTTGCTGGCAAACATTAGTGCTTTTGTTCATCAAAGAAATTTTAGCACTAGAGCTCTCTTCAGTGAATACGTTGACTAATTGAAAAGACCTCTCAGACGGACCAACATTCATAACTAATAATTTCACTTAGTTCATATAGCCACTGATTTTTAAGAGCCACACTTATTATCATGATAGGGCAATGAACACTATACTATAAATCGTTAAAATTATAAATGATTTCTATTCCCAATGGAATAAAAAAAATATATCCCAGAAAATAAAAATTATTATGATGGAAGTGGAGTTTATAACACTCTGCAATAAATTTTTCTCACTTATGGGCAATCAAGTGTCATTTATTTGTCAACTGGCAAAGATTTGGACTATATGTACCTGATGATAATGGATGAAATATAGAGCTTGGAACAGGTTTTATTTTTAGCTTGAACATTCTAGGAAATTGCTATCAAGCACGAGATCAATTCTTCTCCTTTGCAGCAGCTACTGACATTCATTATTCCCCATTACCAATGATACTTTGGAATTGGAATCAAATGCCATTACCAATCCCCATATTCTTTGCGGAGAAAGTTGTTAGCTACACTTTTATCCCCTTTCTTCTACCTGGCCTCAAATATAGTTGAAAATCTTGAAATGCTCTTTTGTCGATAGTGGTTTATGGAGTTAATTAGTTAAAATCACGAGTGTCATTGACACAGTCCTTGGCAGAATGAACTTCTTGAAGATTTGTTGAATAAATAGTTTTGAATGGATTGGATGGACAAATATCACAAAATGATCTAAGCATTCATTAACTTTAGTTGAAGTGATCTAAAGTATCTAAACATGCGGCTCTTTCCGTGGTTGGCAAACATTTTGAGGTTTTGTCTGGATAACGAAACAATGCGTTCACTAGCAGATTTATTTTCCGGGTTCATCCTGACTTGCTCCATGTTCGTGGTTGGATATCTGAATGATGCGGCCTTCAGAGAAAGTACTCTGTTGTTCTGTAATACTTATCCTTGTTTTACCTTTCTCATGAACTTGTACACTTAACCCAATTACACAATAGCTGCCTTAATATTTATGACAGAGGGGGATAAGCATATAACGGCCACCCACTGCCTCCCAACTAGCCACCCACATCTTGCAAAATTGCCCATTTAATTACTTTCTTGAGGGGATGGAAATGGAGGGACACGATGTCATTACCGTTTAGCTAGTCTTCAATATGGACTAACCGTTGTAGTGTTTTTTGGTATATGCCACGGAAGCATCCCATTAAAATATTTTCCTGCATATTATGCATGTACGTATACACCTACGCAGAGAAAACTCTGGCCAGCACAATTTATCAAAGAGGAAAAGGCAATTACTATTTTCCCCAGTAGGACAATAGATTCAAACTACAAGGGAAGAATGCAATTTAGAAAAATTTCACGGCAATAATATCCAATTTTGTATAAATGATATGGGTGAAAGTAGTTGATAAACTTTAAGCCCAAATTATTTACAGCGAACATACATTAGAGTCTATTCAAAGTGTTCAACAATAATATTCATAATGGAAATAGAATAACTTTCTAAGTAAATAACTTTCTCTGCTGTATATGTACAATTTCTTAAAATAAAAAGGCATTTTTCTCTGGGTGGGTCCAATGGTTTCCCATGAAATTATTGATAGCGAAATCTTGTGAAGACCACATCTGCTTTTTCACAGCAATTCATCTTCTTCACTTTCTCCAGATATATTAGGAGAAAGTAAATGGTGCAGACAACCACCAATCTGGCATGTAATTGACACTTGACATAATATCTTATGCACTACTGTCAAAACGGGTTAGGATTCTTCTCAAACAAATCTTAAACAAACATTCTGTCCAGGGTTTTTCTCCAACTTCTTGGAAGCGTTTTTTTTATTATTAATAATTAATGGCTGATGACGAAGATTAGCTATTTATGAAAGTGCAAAGAAAAAGCAAAGACAGATAAAATCTCATCATACCTAATGCGAGCGTCAATGTGTCAGAGATGCAAAGGTTCAGCCTGAAATATGTACGTACATAGTTAGAAATTCTAAACGTTCAAACTCAATTTCACTTTCAAATATTCATTTTAAACAAACTTACAGATAAAAGTTTGTTGATGTCCTCATGTAGCTCGTTTTCCAGATGACAATAATTGAGCAGCAATTGCCCACCAGTCCCGAGATGAAGATGATTGAATAGACGACGGTGATTGGAATTAAACTTTCGTATGGCAGATGCTCAGGGCCGAGGTAGGACTGGATATAGTCCTGCCGATAACTATCATTCCACACATCCATTTCCCTTAATCGCTTTTCCAAACAAGTTCAGTCAGTTGTTATACATTTAACTTCTTCTTGAGATGCCCCAAGCACAACAACTTTCACTCATCAAATGAATGAGTTTCTCAACTTCACTTTCCCCACAAAAGGGAATGAAATGTGCTGAATGAAAAGTAGCAATCTTTCACGCTGGAACTTTCTCCACTTTCACCATCCACGATATTAGCAAGTAAATATATTTTTGAGATTTTGTCAATCTTGCAAGTAGGCAAAATGTTAGACTAAAAGGATGTCTGAAAAAATAGATAAAAATGCTTGGATGTTTATACAGATGCAGGTACAGTTTTGAAGGTAGAAATGTAATTAACGCCGGTTGCTCATTAATTGAATAAATAAACTTTTTACAAAGGTTTGCAGAGAGTGAGGAGGGAGAGTGAGATTTTGTGCACAAGTTGAGACAAATGTGAGAGTGGAAGTGAGAAACTGGATCAAGACATTCTACAACTTGTGTGAGTAGTGAATGTTGTGCGGGTTGCGCAAAGCCCCCCGAATCCCTTTTCCTGGCATTTTGGTGAATGAAACTCTCTTCACCTGCTTTCTTATTCACGTCCCATCAAATCAACGGCCAAACAACAAAAGCCCCCTCGTTTTCCCAACATTAAAATTCCACAATGCGTCCAACTATAATATCTCACGTACTTTACTCTCTTATCTGTCTAATCAGATTAAGCCACAGTGCAATTTCATTAATTCTAAAAGCATGCTTGCATACTCTAATGAAATGCCATTAAACTATTTACTTCCGGAACTTTAAGGTAGTTTTTTTTATTATTATAGATATTTGTAATGCCATTACAGATTATTAAAAATACCATTATGTTTTAATGTCACGAGTCATTTTATTTTTTAATGGAAAATACAAAAAAATGGCATAATAATAAAAAAAAAATTGCATGAAAATGTTTTTTTTTTCACTCCTTTCTCATTGAAAGCATGGTATTTACGTCCCAAACAAAGTACCTCAAATGGTCAATTGTTTCCTTCAAGTGTCTATTTCTTAACGTTACGTTCTGAAAATTATAAATAAAGTTTATTCTTACACAATATTTGTTTTATAAATATTACAGACCTCCATAATTTCTTTATACTCTTCTAGTGCCAATCTATAGGATTCTGTATTTCTTGTATCATCCGGAGATAACTGAAATATATCGCTCTCTGATTTTTGAAGTATATCAGCCTACACAAAAAAATGATCAATTCAAAGAGAATTTGGAGATTTTACTAAGCAAACATACCTCAAAATGGACAGTTTTACCAGTTGGGAAAGATTCTTCAAGCTTTTCACAAATTACTTTCAAGCGTTTAAAATTAGCCTTAATGGTTTTCAATGTCTCTTGAAATTTGGGTTTCCGATCCATTCCAGGGGGAAATTTTCCATCGGGAGGCTGTGTTTTAAAATGATTACATAAAAGACAATGAAAAACATAGATAGAAAATGTTTACCTGTGCAGCTCTGAGAAGTTGAAATAGTTCTTGTGTCCTGCTAATTATTTCCTGTACCGTCTCCTGTCCCAGTCGACATAAAGATGCGGCATTGAGTTCCTTGGACTGCTGCTGCTGTTGAATTGGTATTGGTTGCGGGGTTTGTTGGATCTGGTTTTGGGGGCTGGGGGCCACGGTGACGCCGCCGCCAGAAAGCATCGGCACCTGCACCTGCTGCATCTGATTATTATTACTCACAAAATTGTTCATGTTCTGCTGCTGTTGTTGTTGTTGAATTGGATTGTTTGAATCTTGAAGCTGTGGATTTTGTACTTGATATTGTTGTTGTTGCTGCTGCTGCTGCTGATATTGTTGTTGATTGTTAAACTGACCCATAACACCCATATTATTAATATTATTATTATTCGACGTCATATTTAGTTATTTCAAAAAATTTTTTAAAAACTTTTCACTTCTAAGTTGGAAAATAATCCCGGCCCGCGAATTATTTAAAATAATTTGCGCTGTTTTGTTTATCACTTCACACTTTGTGAATCACACTTTGAAAAAACCTTTTTCCAAAAAAAGTTAATTTTCTTGTGATTTACACAATTTCAAAGGAATTAAGGTAAGCAAATGATTCATTTCATTTATTAAATTCAAGTTACTCCTAAAAATAAATAGTTAAACCTATTAATTAGCTAACAATGCTGACTATTATCTATTATGAGCCTATTTTGATGAAAGGGAATCTGTTTCCAATTTTGGGTCTTATGCCTGCCATTCCATCTGCTTTGGGGTCCCCTCCTAAAAATGCATTGAGGTCGAACCAGTAATAAAGTCCACTAGGCTTTTGTGTTGCGGGGGGCTGGGGGGGCTGAGCTCCAAAGAAATTCAGCAGTTGGTTGGACTCTGATGGCGTGGTCAAGGGCTCGTGGACCACCACCGGCTGAGCCTTCACGGAAGGGGGGCTTATATTGGGGTATGCAGAAGACGGGAAAATGTTATTTGTATTGGCATTTTTCCCGAAAATTGATGCCAGGGAAAACTGTGGGGTGGGTGTCTGGGGAAGTTTGGATGCCTGAGGCTGCTGACCCCCACCGCCAAAGAGGGACGCAAGGGAGAATTCCGGGAGTGGTGTGGATCTCACTGGGTTAATTTTGTTGGCACCTCCACCCCCTAAATTTAATAGCTGAGACAAGAGGTCCAAAGAGTTGAGGGTTGTTGAAGAAAATAATGTGGGGGCCTTGGTAGTGGTTGGTGGTGGCAGTGTTGGGGTCGGCGTGGTTGGATTTCCAAGGCCCCGGAGAAATGTTGAAGGGGAGCTTGGGATATTTTGGAAGGGCTTCAGTTGGTTGGTGAAAAGATCCAGCATGCTTTGTAATGCAGGGTGTAGCGTGGTCGTAGTTGACCCTGGAGCTGGCGTAATGGGTATTGTAGGTCGAGGCGTCGTAGTTGTTGTTGTAGTAGTTGTCGTAGTTGTTGTAGGAGTAGTTGTGCTCGAGGTTGTTGTTGAGGGTGTGGTTGGACCTATTAATTCAAAACATTCGAATAATAATTATTATTATTTAGAAAAAGGAAATAATCACGCATAATAATACACATACTTGGTGTAACTTGACTATCCAATAGATCAAAAATCGATTTAAGATCAGCATCACTAAGTCCAGAAGAGTCATGTCCTTTCGATGGCGAGGTTGTTGAAGTGCGAATGGTTGTTGTAGTGGGTGTGGTTGCTGATGTTGTCGGTTTTTCTCCCGAAGATGATAGTGATCCGATAAGACTTTCTAAGTCCAGAAGTTGCTTTGTTAAATCATCTTGTTGTTGCTTTGCATTGTTTTTTCCATTTTGAGGTTGCAATGCAGATCCTAAAAGTGTTTGCAACAACAAATTGCTGACATCCTTTGGCTGGCTATTAGAATTGCTTTGAGAGCCTTGTCCTTGGGCCAAAGTGCTCAATAATTGGAGAAGTTGTTGCTCTCCTGACGAATCTTCTTGACTAGGAGAAGATACTCCTTGATGGTGATTAGTAGCTTCCTTATTTCCAAGCCCAAGTAGCGTATGTACAAGAAACTTTTCAGCAGCAGACTCTGATATCGTGTCTTCAGTTGGCCTTGACACTGATTTGATTGTGGTAGTAGTCGGCACTTTCTCCGTGATTATTATCGGAGACTGCTCAAGTGCAACTTGATTTACTTTAGAATCACTTTTTACTTCCGTTATGTTGAGCATTCCTAAAACGTTATTGGGCGGAAGATTTGGAGTTTTTGTTGTAGTCATCAAACGTTTTGTTGTTGGTTTACTTGTAGTCGTTGTAGTTGTTGTTAAACGTGTTGTGGTCAGTTTTGTTGTGGAAGGTCTTGTTGTTCTTATCGTTGGGATTGTTTTTTCCGTTGTAGTGGTGGTACTAGTAGTAGTTGTTGATGTGGCAGGTTTTGGCGTCGAGGTCGAAGTAGTTGTATGATTTATAAGCAGTTGTATGTCATTGTTTGTTCGAACCCCCGTCTTGGAAGCTTCATTTCCGCCTGAGAAAGTGGACTCTTGGTTCAATAGTGGATGCTTTTTCTTCAAATGTGTTGGAAGAAATCCAATATCTGGAGTGATTGGGGTTTGGGCTACACTTTCACTCAAACTATGTGTTAGGGCCACCGTTTTGTTCTCTGGGACTTTGGAACTAGGTTCTGATAACACCGTGTCAGAATTTAATAGAGGATGTAAAATTTGTAGTGTGAATTGTAGGGAATTTTGAAGCTCGTTAGAAATTGGAGTTGAAGTGTTCAAATATGGATTTATACTCTCATCAGAATGCATCAAGTCTTTGGAGTCATCGCGTATTAGACTTGTAAAATTACTAGTATGGTTATATGAGTTCTTTTCTGAAGACTCTCTCTTATCTAAAATTGATGGTTTAATTTGTTCCTTGTTTTCTTGTAATGCCAACACATTATCTAAATTACTGTTGGATGCTTTCCACACGCCTGGAACTTTGTTTCTTTGGCTGTGATGTCCTCGCTTTCTCGGAGGAGGGGATCTGTATTTTGGCAAGGCTGTAGCTAATTGAGTTTCACCAAACTTTGGTAACAATGTGACACTCGTAATAACTGACGGCATTCGAGTGGTTGATGACGGTAATGATGGCACCTTTTTCCTTCTCTTGCGAACAACTCTTCGATGCTTCCCCCTGTTAATATCACCAGAAACATTGTCACCAAAACTAAATTCAGAATAGTCTGAACTTCTCGTGTTCTCAACTTTGTCCAACGGTTTGGTAATTATTGCAAGTTTAATTGACGAATCCGACTGTCTTTTAATTTTGCGATAACTTTGAGCTGTCACTATATTCACAAGAAGAGAGGTTATATACAGGAAACAAATGCATGAAGGAAGTAAATGCGAGTTGTTCCGCTTTAGTCTTACTGGACCCATTTTATTAGTGTAATAAATAATTTGAAGCTCGGTGGGTGTCTGTTATTGTTTATATGAAAATGATGAAAAACAATTGATGTGTTTGACTCCCAGTAATTGAAAAGTGTCTACACCGTTTTAAAATCATGATGCCATCAAAGTACGTCTTGTTTCGTTGTTTCTTCTGACAGCAACTGACGAAAACTAAGCATATTCATATAGTGTCGAATTTAAAATTCAATTTGAATATAGAGGAAAGATATATAAACGAATTTGAAAAAGTAACAGAGTAGTTGTTCATATGAATCTGTATTTGAATCATGGCTTTCAGCGTTCATCCTTTGCTTTGGCCATTGTCGTCACTTTCTCTTTTACTTGGCCATAATCTTGTATTTGTTTAAAACACGACCTAACTAACCTATAGATTGTTCGTTCATACAAAAGTTTATAAGTAAGGATCAGGTTTAAGTTGCCGAAATGTGAACGCACAAAAATGCATGCATCCTGTGATATGAATTCAAATTGTTAGAGATGTGTGCATTCCACCGTTACCTTCCTTTAAACACTTTACACATTTTTTTGGTTTTCATTTACTTACTGTCCATAGTGTTTATCACATACTTACAACAAAAGTAAATGGGATACGTATCATGATCAATAATTATTTTTTTATCAATCAATTCCAATTAGCTCTCTACAAAACATGCTTCTCTCAAGATCAGAGTTTGCCTACGTGGTTTAATTAGTTATTAAAACTTGAGTGAACACTTTTTATTAGTTTTCATGTAGCCGGTAGGAAATTATTAAGACTTCATTAATTAGTGAATTATTATATATCTTAGTGTAAAATTTAAAAATAAAACTCTATCAATGCATGGCAAAACATGACCACATTTTCCACAACTGGCTGAATATTAATGATTATTAATCTTTCATGTCGGAACAAAGTATTTACATGTAAATAGTGCGTAAGAGTAATGTCCATTATTATTATTTCAACCAAATCTAGTTGGAAAATTGGTGAGGAGCGGAAGTACGGTTCTTAGGTTAAGAATATAATGTTGGCATTTCATCTTAGTCTTCAAATTCCCTTGTTCTATGTTTTTTTTAAAATGGTCCATTAACTTTTTTTTTTACACATGCCGAAATTCTTGTTTATTAGATTGACAATCTAAACCACAGAGATTTTTAAAAAATGTTTAATTGTCTCAAGTGAAATCGTCTTAAAATCTTGGTCGCTCTACATTACTGAATGTCGTATGCATGAAATTAAGATCGTGTTATTATTCGTCGTATGATCTTTGTTTCCCAACTGCTTAGATTTAGTCATGATTAGATGACCTCTGATGCTGAATGCTGTCATGTAATTTTTTTTAGATAGATTCAGTCAGGTTACCGAAAAACATTTAGACTTTAAAAAAATTACATCGTCCTCACGTATGTAATTTCAAAAGACAGAAATTATGTGGGCGATAATTTTTATTTATGCATCGGAGCTTTTAAATTCACTTTCGTATCAAAACATGCACATTTTTGCACAAATCCTATACAATAAAAGATATAAGATTGTCGTTTCACATTATGCATTGTTTAGATTCATGTTTATGATAAAGAATGACATGTTTCAGATAGATGCTCTAAATATTTAAACATTTTTTGTTCATCTTTTAGAAAATCTGGTCAAGATGGATTCTTTGGAACTATCGGCCAAACAACAAGAACTGCAGTCGTTATCAGTTTTGGAAACTTTGAACAGCGCAATAAAGAGCAACATTGTTCCAAATCAAGAGTATTTACTCCAAGGCTCTATTTTGGACAGTTCAGTTGAGGTCCTATTGCATCGTCTAAGGGGACTTTGTGACAATGTCGACTCTGGGCCGGAGAAATTTCACGATCATGAAGCCTGCTTTGTGTTGTATGGAAATACAGTTCCTGGTCAACAAATCGCACCTCCCCTCACGCTGCGTGTTAGAAGAGCGGTGGATGATGCTAATGCTCCTTGGCATTTGCGATATGTAAATTAAATATATAGAGTGGCATTCCTATTACCTATTGCTTTTTTAATAATTAAAAGATGGGACAAGCAGAATTAGGAGACAAAAACCGACCAACAATGATTAGAAGCACACTGGATGTAGCTGTTCGTTCTGACATATTGGAATTTTTAAAAGAATTGGGATGTCGCAGAGAATTTGACTTTCAAACCAAAGGATTTTTGTTCCGAAAAGGACGACTAAAGATTATTGTTGGAAAAGCTTTTCGCTATGAATCCGGAAAGCAACTCCACGAATTAGAACCCGTTACCGGATCTCATTATGTGGAAATGAGCGTTGTGGCACCAACTGGACAAGATGCGGTTGGAGAAGATATGAAAATACTGGCTGACCAATTAAAACCATTAATTAACTTGGACAAAGTAGAACATCGTAGATTGCCTTGATTATGTAACATTACTCTTTGATTTTATTATTTTTTTTAGCTACGAATAATTTATTTCGTACAAGATTCTCATAATGAAATAAAATATTTTTTTTTGAAAAGTACGCTTATTTAATAAGATTGTACTCGTGAATTGATGTTTTAAAATAAATATACCATTATAATTTGGGTATTTCTCCATACACTCGCTCGGGATCAATAAGCTATAAATCTAGTCTTTTTTGAGAACAGTAAAACCATTATTGCGAATTAAGTCAGTAAAATAATAATATTAGCGAATGACACAGATTGTTACATAATGGAAAACTCGTCTTATCACAATTGTAATATCAAGCAGCTAGGAAAAGCGATCTAACGTGTCACTCCAAAGTTCCACAAGTGCCTCTTGAACTTGTGGTAATTTGTGTCGAGCTAAAAATGCAATTATAACAACCATGATAGAAGTAAACATGCGAAGTCTAGATCCGAGGAATGGGGCAAGAGCTGACGCGACAGTCGCTACTAAGAGTAAAAGAAGTTGTAACATGGTCAATCCCACATTCACTAATTTTACAGCTAAAGCTCGTGCTGCAGAGTTTTCAATTCCTTCAATAGTCACCAATTGTTGCTGTTGTTGCTCTAGCCGAGATATCTGGAAAATTGATAAATAAAACATGATTTTTTATAAAACAACAATAACAATCAAATAATAATGTCTTACCTTTGTCTGACATGCTTCAAGCATTTCTGCTAAATCTCGTAATCGCTCTTCACTCTGATAGCTAAGTTTTTCTTCAGCATCCGCAAGAGCTTGCTTCAGATTTCCAGTTTCAGCTTGATGTAATTCCGTGAGATCATTTACTTGCTCTTCTAATCGTTCAGCCCTAAATCGTTCTTCTTGAAGACCTTGACAAATGAAACCGCTGTCTGCATTTACTTGATTCTATTGATTAAAAGTGAACAAGAAAAGTGAATTAGATAAATAAAGTAGTAATTTAACACGAATCAAACCTTGAAGTTATCAAAATCTTCTCTAAAACCACAAAATTCCTCTTTAATTTCTTGCAGTTGTTGGCAGATCATTTTCATATCAGCGTGGCTGTGGATTTTGTGATCTTGACCTATGCTACTGCTTTGTGCGGATTCTGAGCATTCTGAACCAGGTTGTTCATCTTCTACTGTTCCTCCACCCTGTTGTTGTTGTTGTGGTTGATGGACTGGTCGAGGTGGAAGTGTGCCGCTGCCTTTACTGTAATATTGCATGCAATTTTTTAAAAACATCATCTTTTCTTTTTTAAAAAAGATTCTTATTTTAATCTTACCTAATGTGCGTCACTCCCGCAGGGATATTGGCAGACCCGTGGTAAAGTCCAGCAGAATGGGCACCTTCAGACTCACGAACCACGACATGAGGAATGTTGTCGGCAGACCCAAATTTTTGTTTCATTAAGTAAGTAGCAATTTCCTTTGGCTTTGAAATAACAGTCCTGCATTAAAATAACACAGAAAATCAATTTCAACTTTTTTAAACTGTCAACAAAATGATGTAAAACATTGAATAAAAATAAAAAAAAATATCAAACTAAAGCACACCAAAACTAAAATAAAATAAACTAAAGAAAAACTAATAAGAAAAGTAAGTTAAGCTTTTGTTCAAGATTTACCGACCCTGAAATTCCAGTGATTCCATCCTTCAGGTTCTCACCAAAGGCAGACCTTTTAATCCATAAAATATAATAATATACCTTTATTTAGGCAGAGAAATAGAGAATCAATAGATCAAAGAATCCCCAGTTATCCCAATAATCCAATTTACAATTTAAAATGCATTGCCAGTATTGAAAAGACTTTTTTTTACAAAGGACTTTTACTTTTACTTTTTTTTTTACTATTAAACCTAAAAATAAGTTTGCTATAAATGTGCCTTACTTTATGCCTTGGCCAACGTGCTGCAGTCGACCCTTTGAGTTTCTATGAGATGAACCTGTGGAAGACCCCGACGCTTCACTTCCAAAACGATCCGCATTTTTTGGACTAATTCCCAACTCGGGTTTAATAGGGCTTGAGTGAACTTCTAGTGATCTCTTTTCTAATTCCTTTGCAACATAAAAAAAATGAAAAATTATTTTATAATAGTTAGTGTTTGTCGGGATAAAATTCATTAATTTACATACTTGGAGCTCTTGTTGGTATCGTTCCAATTTTCTTTGTAGAGCTGCGATGTGAGTTGCGGCTTTGGTGTTGCGCTTTTCAAATACAGCTTTGACTTGAGGCAATTGATTTCGCTGAGCCACTGCAGCCATTTTCAGATACTCTTCGACATTTTGATCTCGACTTTTTTGTTCTTCTAAAATTCTCTTTTTTGCTCGATTTATTTTCTGTTGTAATGTTTGAATTGTCGGAGTCGCAGAAGAGTTGACTGTTGTGGTTTCGAGATCAGAATTATAGTACTGTAAACTATCGTTCATCTTTCTAGTGGTAATCTCTTGATTAATCTCCATCTCATAAATTTCTAGTAGGGAATATTATGTCTTATTTTCTTAACTCTAATAATAAGTTATAATAATAATTATTATTTTCGGTCTTCTTGATTCGAGAGTGCTTCAAGTTTTGCTTGTAATCCTTCAGCAAAACTTGAGACGTATCTTGGACTTATGGACTGTAGCAGGGCGTAAATTGTTTCGAATGACTTAGCACCGTCCTTATTATCCAGCTCAAAATTGTTAAATCCGTTGCCCACAATTGCAAATCCTGAAGTATTTAAATTGATTGTATGTTTATCTCCTTCCAAAGTCTGTAGATTGATGTAGACGCCTCTTGATTCTTCGTCTTTTATGGTTTCACTAATATTAATTTGAGTGACGTGTCTAGAAATATCTGAAATGACTCCTTGTGCCTCTTCCTTCCAGTTTATCTTATCTTGGCTCATCTTTAAAACTATTCTTGTACAATTTGCGGAGGCATTGGTAATATCCAGTGCCAGCAAAGTGTATAATTACCCAATGAATATTTACATGTCACATGTCGTGTACAATATTATTTTCTCAGGAAAATTGAGGTTTTTTTTTGAAAAACAGGAACTTTTTCAAACCAGTGTGAGACTAGGACTAGGGAAGGTGTTGAATTTCTGAAATTACGAAATATTTAATGACCAGTTAAATTGACTCAACAACTTTATTATTGTTGTACCTTTAAATTGAGTTGACGTCATCACGGTCTAGGAACTTGTTTGTGGTGAAATCTGCAAGAATTGAGCTGGTTATCGACAGGGCGGGGCTGAGGACAAGGGCCCTGGACGTTGTCGTTGGGCTTTACTCTTTATGGGATGATAAACAAAGATAAGCCACAGGGATGACACTAAATATCCAAGTTGTTATTTTTTGTATCGCCCATTCGAACTCTCCACAGAATCTTCTCAACTCACCCAAACAAATGAGATCTCATGAAAAACATTTCTTGCATGAACGAAAAAGAAACCTCAAGAAACTCCCTAAAACGCTCTTTTATTTGTTTTATTTAATAGAAAACAGATTTTCGAACACATTCAGATAACAAGATATAAATTCTAGTGTATTCTCCGCAAATAACTAATAATTTATTGGTAATAAACTAAGATGAAACTAATGATGGAGTATACTAGACTAGCGATTGAAAGGATTGTAAGGGAATCCGATGTTTAATTGAAATTTTTTCTCCCGTTTCCTTCCTTCTGCAATCATATTCTTTACGTCTGCCCTGTAGGCCGGAGGCTTAAAATCCTCTTCCACGCTACATTCCACATGCTTAATAGTCCTGCAAACCGAGAAAAAGGGTTAAAAATGTTCAACCCCTTTGTTGAAATGTATATTTAACAAGGGCTTACTTTTCTCTAATTAATCCAGCCCTAAGAATGTCAATATCTCTTTCGCATTCATCTGCCAAGGCTCCCGTTGACGACGCAGGGGCCTCAAGTCGCATCAAAAAGAAGCTGAAATAAGACGAATGGGCGAATGTTAAAATATTAAAAATACATAGTATGCATGTTATCTGACCTTCCCTCCCTGTATCGTTTCCCGAAGGATGAGATGGCGTAGGGGAGTGGTCGTGTGCCCAAGTTTTCGATCCCAAAGAGCACTCCTTGATGGTTGTAAATGTTGGTGGCCGTCCGTTTAAGCGTCTTGACCAATTCCGGTCGTGCCAATTTGCGGATGACGAGGGCAAGTTCGTATGAAGGCATCTTGGCCGGCGGAAGGGATTGATAAGCGGTGTGGAGAGAGAAAGCTTATTTTCTCCCCGCTGGGGTAAATTGATGCTGACCGGAATCAAAAGTTCCCAGTTTGTGCAGGATTTTCTACCTTGTGATTCTCAACATTGGATAAATTGGATTGCTTATTGGTTCAACATTTGGATTTTGGGTAAGTTTTTATCAATTTTTATAAAGTTTTCGATCAATGGAAATAGATATTACTATTATTTAATAACAATAATTATTATTTCCCTTGTTTTGACAAGTTTATATAAAAGTTGAAGCAAGAAGTTAATTTTAACCGGCGCTGGCCTCACCCTCAGATTTCATAAAATTTAAAATTCTTTATTTTTCAGTGTTCGAAAAAAATGGCTCAACTACCAAGAATTTTCGTAAGATTTTCAAAAAATAACTTAACATTACCTGAATTTTGATTCAATGAAAATAATAATTTCAGACCCGAAGCTTTTCCCTGAGCTCCGCGTCCCACCAAATGGTCAAGGTATATAACCAATAATATTATAATGGTTTAGGGAAATAATTAATTTAATTATTTTGGTAATATAGCCCCCAGTGCAGATTTTTGGAGTGGAAGGACGCTATGCTTCGGCTTTGTACTCAGCAGCACACAAGGAAAAGCAATTAGAAGCTGTGGAGAAGGACTTGAAAGATCTTCAGGCCTCTTTGAAGAAAAAGGGGAAATTGAATGACTATGTCCTCAATCCATCTATCAAACGATCGGACAAAAAGGATCTGCTCCTTTCTGCAATGGCCGCAACCAAAGCTTCAAAACTGACCACTAATTTGTTAGGTAAGTAGACTACATTTGAAATTTTGAACGGAAGAATGACATCTAATGAGTGTAATATATTCATTTGCAGGTCTTTTGGCTGAGAATGGTCGCCTTGCTAAACTTAATGGCATTGCCACTGCATTTTCCACCATAATGAGTGCGCACAGGGGTGAAATTGAATGCCAAGTAGTTACTGCCAAGGTAAGCTCCTTTAAAATAAAACTTTATAGCAAACAACACTGACGCTAATTTTTAAAACTTTTTTTTCACAAGCCATTGGATGCTGCACTTCGAACAGAGTTGGAAGGTGCTTTAAAAATGTTTGTAAAATCTGGACAGTCTATTCAAATCAAAACGACGGTGGACCCCGACATTTTGGGAGGAATGGTCGTGTCAATTGGTGACAAATATGTGGACATGAGTACTGCTGCTAAAATCAAGAGATACTCTGACATCATTCAGAGTGCTGTTTAAAAGATAATAATTAATTAGTAATTGGTTCCTTCGTAGTCCTTCTGTATAGAACACAGTATATTCAAATTATTCGTAAAAACATGTAATTGTCCCTCCCAAACCAACAGAAAATTAAAACAATTACAGATTGATGTTTGTACTGGAATTATTTATTTAGCTACCAACTTCGAAAAGTAGTGTACACGAATTTTCCTAACATTATTATCAACTTGCATTATTTGCCAAGTACTTTTCAATAGTGTAAGTTATCATAAAACTATTAATAGTAGAATATAAGTACTCTAAAAAAGGAATTCTTGAGGTTAAAAAATAAAATAAAAATATCTAAACAGTTATAAGGAAAAAAAGTCAATCAATCAACAATACTAAACTGAAGCTTCCTGAGCCTCTTCTTCAGCAATTTTGGGACGTTTTATAGACTCTTTATCTTCAACACAGTCTTGTTCAGTTTCTTCAATAGATCGCTTCAAATTAGGCTTTGAAAGTTGGATAATTATAGCCGTCATGTTGTCACATCCTGTTCCGTCTCCGCATGTGTCAGGAGCCAAACACTCGTCAAACAACTAAAAATTAATTAAAAGTAATACAAGTCAGTGCTATAATCACAATTTATTTATTTAAGCAGGCTTACCTCTTCACAAATCTTTGACAATGGGGTTGATGATCCAAGACGTGGCTTTACAAACTCTACAACCTTAAAGAAAAAAGTTGACAATGAAATGAAGCTCTATTATGGAACAAAAAAAAATAGATTATTGGCGTTTGGGCCGTTTGGGGTGTACCTGTTGAGAAGTCATTGAATTCCAGACGCCATCGCAAGCAATGACAATAAATTCAGCATTTGCTGGATCGAGTTCTAAGTGTTTGATACTGGGCATTGCTGAGATCATTTGTTCTTCGGGGAGCAAAGATTCGTTTTGTTTGTATGAATGGTCTCCTAACGCTCTGCTCAAGTTAAGTCCCCCGTTAACTTTAATTTTGAAAAGGTAAGATAGCAATTATAATCTGACCAGTTAATCATACTGACAAGTAGTGACAAACAACAAACCTCTGCCATCGTCGGTAACTTTCCCTCCTGCTTTCACAATTCTTAACGTTTCTTCTTCTGATTCTGGTTTGTGGTCATACGACATGTCTACCGCTTCACCATTTTGGCTAACTACACATCTGAAAATAAAAATGTTCTTGATTACTACTGATAATTAATATTAAATTGATATTTTACCTTGAATCTCCAGCATTTGCAACCCAAATATGAAGCTTGTCTCCTTCCCATCGAAGTAAAGATACGACTGCAGTGGTACCTGAATCAAATCCTGGCTCTTGCATATCCTGTTCAAAAATAAATTATTTAAAAAGAAAAGTTTTTAATTTGTAAAATTAAACAACAATAAAAATCACTTACACTGAGGAAACTGTCATCCTCGTTTTCCCCTTCATCACTGCCAGAATTTCCATCAAAGTCCCCATCTTCAGAAGAGTCGCCATCGTCCTCGGAGTCGTCAGAGGAGTCATTAGCATTTAAATTAACATCCGAGTCACTCGAGTCCGTATCAGAATCACTATCATGAGTAAATGCTTGTTGCAATCCAGCCAGCCTTTTACGGATTTCCCGTTGAATCGGTTTAGCAAGAATAATAGGAACTGGATGGACTTTCCCTTTTCTAGGCTTTGCGGGGGTTACTTCAGTTGATGATGAATCATTTGCTGCAGAAGTTGGAGCCTCTGTTTCTTCCTTGTCCTCCTGTTTATTTCCTCCGTTGCAATTTGATGAATTTTCAGAAGATCCATTAACAGGCAACGGCTCTTGTTCTTCTTTCTTATCTACCACAATTATTGTAGAAATTCCATTTTTGGAAGAAGTTTCTTCCAATTTTATTTCCCCATTAACTGAAGAAGATCCCTGAGCTTCGGATTTGACGTCTTCTTTCTTTGAAGAAGAAGAAGAGCCTTCACCACCACTGCTTTTAACAGGACTTTCCTTGACTGAAGGAGAAGCCACAGAGGATGATGAGGATCCAGCAGATCCAGTAGCCTTTTGTGGACTAGAGCCTACCAATGCCTTTGAAGAACAAGGTTTCTCTTCAGTAGCCCCGTCATCGTCAGGAACAGCGGAACCAGTTTGATACTTGGCGACAAGCTTATCTAATGGCATTGTTGCCTCTTCGTATAACTCTGATACATTTTCTTCCTCATAGTCTGCAGTAGCATCCTTCGAATCGTCACCTGTCAAATGTGCTTTGGCCAATTTCTGAATTTCTGCGAGAACAATAGGTTCTTTTATACTAGCATCCATTTCCAGGTACGCTTGAATAAATGCTTTCTCTACATTCCCATCCATGTATGCACTAGTTCGTTTTAGTAGCTCTGGGAAATTCTTTGCCACATAAATTGCTACTTCCGCACCCTTCCATTAAAAAAACAATCTAGTTAGGTATTAATTTGTAAAATATCTTAATTTGTATACCCCATGTCCGTCATACACCCCAAAAAGGGAGGATTTTTCATCAAATTCAGCAATACAGTGATGAGCATCCTAAAAATTATCATAATTTGATCATTTGAATTGCAAATGGTACATTACTACTATTTAAAAGGCCAGACCTCTTGCGCCGCCCTCCAGCCCTGCATTTGTGAGGCCCCGAAGCGAAACCCGTTTCCTGTCCCATCCTCCGACTCTTTGTTTGTCAAGGGCTCTGACATGTAAGCACCCATCTTATAATCAACAATTAAACTACCTCTTGACGTGGGCTAACTGAAACAATGATAATGTGCTTGAGATTATCACAATTTTCGGTGGTAAAGAACAAGGGGGGACTTACCTTTAATTGACCGGCTACTCTCTGTCGTTTAAATTAATTGTTTGTGAGCGTGTTTGTTTCCGCTTGTAAAATCGCGAGGCAAATGACTCACTCAATACTCAATCAAATCCACACCGCTCAAGCTTTCATTTCCCACAAAATGAGACAAAGCCAAAAACTTTAATACTTTATATGATTTTATTTTTTAATCAATTACTTTATTATTATTTATTTCCGCAGAATGTAATTAAAAAGAGATGTACAAACTTTAATAAATATATTTTAGACAATCATCTCCAGTTCTTTAGCGTATTCTATCGCATCCTTGGCAAGTTCCATTGAGTTTATTCGGTCATCTTGTTTCTTTTCAGTGTTGAAACAAAAATACTTGTCTTTTGATAATGTCCAACCACGCTAAAATATTATTAACAAATAAATAAAGTATTGGGATATTAAATAATGAAATGCACCTTTGTAGCATAGGCTTGTAAATTGTGGCCAGAAATATTCAACACTTTTGCTGCAGCGTCCATGTGAAGTCGCTGATATGATTTTTCCACACAAGTTGAGATTTCATCCCGAATTGTATCCAATAAAATGTCAATGAAAAAGTTGAACGCCTCTCCTGGCACTGCTTTCTTTGCCATGAATATCTGGAAATATTTTAAATATCTCAATTGAATCATCTCTCATCGAATAAAATGATTATTAATTATTGTTACCTTGTTATATCTCCCTTCCATGAGATATTGTTCTAAAGCAACTGCATGTTTTATGTAAACGTTCTCCAAAATATGAACATCGGGATGAGCAAAAAGTTCTAGCTCAGTGTGAAATTCCGAAACTCGATTTTGACTCAGCAATTCAAGCAAGTTCAATCCAAGAAGTTCACATTTATATGGGGATTCTGGAAGATCCTGCCTTTAAATGAACAATAATAAATTAGTGCTCTTATTACCGCTTATTCCCTTAATTCAATACTGTTATAATTACTTACTTGAAATCCAAGTAGTAGCATTTCAACTGGGCCATGTATCTTTCAAAGGAAGGGATATCTCTCCGAGCGATGCTCCAAAAAGCTCCAATTTCCAAAACGTCTCGAGCAATTAACAGCTCGTCCCTTGAAGATCCTCCCGTCGTCTCAGGAAGAAACTTGAGATTTGTAAACACAATCTGCATTTTAAAAAACAAACATTTAATTAGCATGTAAATTTAGTTCTCTTGTTCAAATTGTGGATTTGGGGACCTTGACTCTGTTGAGGAGATCGCCAACTTTGTCAAGATTTGGGGCCTTCCCTTGGACACCTCGCCATTCGTTAATCAACTGTGACCGCAATTGCATCGCTTCTTGAATTGCGCCCATTTTCTATTGTCAAAAAGGACAAGTCAATGAAATAACCCAACAATTCATTAACCAGTGGTTAGTATCCCTTATCTTACCTTTTACTAGCTTAAATCGGATCGAACAATAATCAAAAATCTCCGAAAAACGAAAAATTTATTCGATGACTTTTCAATTTTGGAAGAAGCAGTCTTATTTTTTACAACGCGGTAAACGTTTGGATTTGAATTTTTATATGGTCTTCTTGTCTTGTATAGCGTCATTTGTTAAAGGTCAAAGGGACATGTGTCCACAGCCCATGTCAAAAAAGTTATTTTTGGACAAAGGGATTTAAATAAAATGAGTGACCATCCCGGAATAGCGAGTCTTCAGTCGTTTACCCTTGGGTGTGGTCTTGCCGTCCTTCAGCTCCTGTCCCCACAACTCACAGGGTCCCCTTTGCAGTCCCTTATTTACGGAGCCACAGGATGGGCATTACTTGCCATAATTCACAAGACAATTGGCAACAAAAGGCAATTTCCACAGGCCAAACTTTGCCCATATCAGGTTTGTGCTTACTCAATAAACTTTTAAAGATCAAATGTTCAAACAATATGCAATATTTAATGCCGCAGGTTGACATACGAGCATTTTTCTTGGGTTGGGGCTTCAGCTGCGGATTGCGACTCGTGAGCTCTGGCTACAGCTTCCCTTTAGGGTCCTACATCATGATCCTCTCATTTTTCCACTACTCGGAATATTTTGTAACGTCTTTCACAAGTCCCGAGACGCTGACACTGGATTCGTTTTTACTCAATCACAGCAGGGAATATGCAGTTGCTGCATTTGCAAGTCTAGTGGAATTTTTCATCGAATTTTATTTTCTTCCAGGTAGTTTGATATTTTTACGCTATTATTTTACAAACGTGCAATTTAAACATTTTGCTTGTGTTCCAAAAGGTTTGAAACAGTTGACTATGGTCAGTTACTGTGGGCTTTTTTGGTGTTTTCTTGGAGAATTGCTTAGAAAATCTGCAATGTTAACTGCATCTAAAAATTTTACGCATCTTGTGAGAGATAGTAAAGCGGAAGGACAATATTTAGTAACAACTGGTCCCTATGCTATGTTTCGACATCCAGGATATGCAGGTAAAAAGTTTACTAAAAAAAAAAGCATTCAAAATTACTCATAAAAAAATGTAAAATTAATTATCCGAATTCTTCTATTATTTAGGATGGTATTGGTGGTCGGTCGGAACTCAGTTGGTTATGATAAATCCAATATGCGCCGTTGGATATTGTTTCGCAGCTTACAAGTATTTAATATTTTTTTTTTTTACAAAAAAGTTGCTGAAAAGTGTATGTTTATATTCAGGTTCTTCAAAGGGCGAATATATTACGAAGAGATTTGTTTGCTTTCATTCTTTGGTTTGGATTATGTGGAATATCAAAAGAACGTTCCACAAACAGGCGTTCCATTTGTTGAAGGTTATCTACAGGCTGCAGATTTATCAGGAGATGAAGAAGGGTCGTTCATTATGCCAAATGATAGTAGTGACAGTAGTGAGGAATTATCAACGGATGACGATTTTCAAAAAATTGAAGGGATCAAATAGTTGACGACGTATGAAATTATTAGACGCAAAAATAATGATATTAAGACTGAAAAGAAATCCTTTAAATAATAATACGCTATTAATATAATGATTATTCGCAAACTGATAAAATTCTCTTTGTAATCGTTCCATTTTCTACTCTATTATGAGTTTGTTACCTATTTATTTATGTTTGGCCTTGATGAATAAACTGCATAATTTAACCATGTTGACTCAATCAGGACTTTACCGGAATTGAGTGAACTTTTAATATTCCACAAGTTAGTTGGCAATTGGTTGTTGTGTGTAATAGTTGGGATTTGCATGAAAAGATCATTGGAAGCGATCACTTGATGCCATGAATGAGTTTTGTCCTGCTCTGCTAACTAACTTGCAAGCAAGCCATTGCAAGGAGCTTGTTAAATGCTAATTTTATACGCCTCATCAGGAGCTCGTTCGGGAAGAGATAAGTGAGGCTTATTCAGGAGCAACATTAAGTAAAACATTAAAGTTAGAAGACGCTTGCATTAAAAGTTGCTAATAAAAGAAGAGAGAGAGAGGAGCGTGAGAAAATTGAGACAACTTCTCTTCATTCATCGTCAGTTCATTCATTCAGTTGACGTGCTCACTTTTTCCGGAGAAAGCAACTTTCCAGGTAAATAAATTGTTCTTTGGTCACATGCTCGTCCAGCTGTCCCAAGTGACATCGTCCAATCACCACACAAATTGGCCCCTCACCATTTAAAAAGGTGGCCAACATTTAACCGGCCGGTTAGATTATTTTTTTAAACATTATTTTTCAATAACAACCGTTTAATAATAATAAAGCAGGTGAGATTTAATTGATGAGGTCAAGTCAATTACAAAAGATAATAGGATTTTATGCGAAAAGGAGAATGTTTAATTTGACTTTGAAAATGTTGGCCACTGTTCAAAAAAATTGTCCTTGTGCCACGATTGACGATTGTTTTTACTTTCAATATCTGGGCCAGGGGACAAGTATTTTGGCGATGATAAGATCGAGAGCTTCAATGAAAAGCTCATCTTGTTTGTTTAATTTCTTTCAGTAACTCTTTGTTGTTCACCAAGGGACATTCCCAAAACCTTCGAGCTCATTCAAAATGGTAAGCGATTCAAATATTGAGTACATATATATGTTTTTTGTATGCTGAAGAAGTTGTAATGTTTTGCAAAATAGGCACCAACGGATATGGATAAATTGAAGAGCAAGAAAGTTCCCATCATTTGGGTTCTTGGGGGTCCTGGCTCTGGAAAAGGAACTCAATGCGAACGCCTCATCAAGCGTTATGGGTAAAAGAAATTATATAGCTTTCAAGTTTTGATTTGTTGTTATATAATAAAGTTATGCATAGATTTCAACATTTGTCATCTGGAGATTTACTTCGGGATGAAGTAGCATCCGGTTCGGATAAGGGAAAGGAATTGAACGAGATGATGAAGAATGGAGTTCTAGTCCCAAGGGCTGTAGTTTTGGATTTGATTAAGCAAGCCATGCTAAAAAACTTGGACACTGCCATGGGATTCTTGATTGACGGCTATCCTCGAGAGGTTGAACAAGGAGTGGACTTTGAAGACCAGGTAAAGTTGATTTTTATTACTACGTATAAAATATCGCATCATTCAAATAATTATTATTTCATTATATTTAGATTGCTCCAGCTTCTTTGGTCATTTACTTTGATTGCTCTGACGAGACGATGACGGAGCGATTGTTGGGGCGTGCAAAAAGTTCTGGACGAGCTGACGACAATGAGGAAACAATAAAAAAGAGGCTCGTAACTTTCCACCAATGCTCTGAACCCGTTATACAAAAATATGCTGCAAAATGTGTGTCCATCTCTGCCAATGTGGACGTTGACACCATTTCCAAGAAATGTTTTGAAAGCGTAGATAAAATGTTGGGCGAATTAGGACTCCCCGTTCCAACCTAAAAAGTTCTAACGCCGTATGTATGCAACTTTGAAAGTTGAAAGTGATAGATATGGATTAGAGATTTTAATTGTCCACAAATAATGTTGTTTTTACCATCACATGCTATGCTAATTTATTGGTCATAATTAAATTCATGTCTAATCATATCCGAAATTAAAAGGCCCTAATTCAAAAGTACTTAAATTACATTACGTTAAATTGGTAATAAATTGTTGTATTATCGGCAGATAAAAGAGTTATCAAGTTGTGCATGATTTTTGTGGCATGTAATACAAAGCAGCATCCGTTCCGTGGGCGAGAGTTGTGGGAGAGATGAGAGAGGGCAAGAAGTTCTCTATTCTGCAAAATATACCAAAAACCCGACCCGATATTACAAAAACAGGCCAAGAATTACTTATGTCAAAAAAACAAATAATTAGCAGTAAAGCCATTTTACAAATTAATTTCCCCTATTGATTCACGCTAAACAACTAATTGCACTAAATGGGATAAGTACTTAACATTTTTTAACCCCTCTGTTCGTTATTGATCTCTTGTCAAACTTAATTAAAACTCGACATTAGTGGGGTTTTTTCGTATTTATTTAAATTACAAGTATAATTATTTGAATCTGCATAATAGATGAGGTAAGATTGTAAATTTTTAGTAAACTTTAGCCAGGAACTTGCTTACCTTTGTTTGTTTGTTTCTTTTTTAGATGACATAATAGTGGTCATAATTGGTCTGTTGATGTATCATCGTCCAATTTACAAACTATAATTTGGAATGTGATGGGAGGACAGCAAACTAAGGAACGTTCTGCGACGAGAGCATCAAGGAGACCAAACTATTTAGGAAGCAACGTTTTCGCTGAACATCACGGTAAGCAATTTTACAAAAGTATAAAGTAAAGTTTCTAAAATTATAATTTGATAAAATATTTCAAAATATACAGAACAACTGCTTGCGGGGAGACCGCTGCCAGAGCCCCCAGAATGGTTCGAAGCCTTTCCAAAGTGGACTTCAAAAGATAACTTGCTTTCGGATGGGGATGATTTATTTGTGGCTTTATATGATTTCCAAGTTTCTGGGGAAAATCAACTGGCCTTGGTGAAAGGGGAACGAGTTCGAGTTCTTAGCTACAACAGTAATGGAGAATGGTGCGAAGCAAGATCTGCGACCGGAAGAGTTGGATGGGTCCCTTCAAATTATATTTCTCCAATCAACTCTCTGGAAAAACATTCCTGGTACTACATACATATAATGTTCTTTTTTAAATCTCAAGATTGAAATATCATAATCTCATTAATTTCTCTTATTATGCAGGTATCACGGTAGAATTTCAAGAAATGCTGCAGAATATTTACTCAGTTCCGGGATTAACGGGTCGTTCTTGGTCAGAGAGTCAGAATCAAGTCCTGGCCAGCGATCAATATCTTTAAGACATGAAGGAAGAGTTTACCATTACAGAATTAGTCAGGATAATGAGGGGAAAGTATTTGTCACAGCAGAATCAAGATTTCAAACGCTTGCAGAATTAGTTCACCATCACTCAATGCATGCTGATGGCTTGATAACTCAGTTACTTTATCCAGCACCAAAGTGCCAAAAACCAACATTATTCGCAATTTCTCCAGAACCTGATGAATGGGAAATAGATAGACGTGATATAGCAATGCGACATAAACTTGGTGGGGGCCAATACGGAGACGTTTATGAAGGGTATTGGAAAAAGAGAGATGGAACTGGTTTTACAGTTGCTGTCAAGACTTTAAAGGTATTTTTTTATACGGCTTCATCATCAAATAAATTCAAACACTATATATATATTTTTTTTTTAAATTCCAGGAGGATACGATGGCCTTAAAAGACTTTTTAGAGGAAGCGTCTATAATGAAGACTATGACGCATCCAAATTTAGTTCGACTTATAGGCGTATGTACTCGTGAACCACCATATTACATTATCACAGAATTTATGGAAAATGGGAACCTTTTGGATTATCTCCGAAATTGTGACAAAAACCTTGTTAGTGAATACGTATTGCTTCATTTTGCTACTCAAGTTGCATCTGCCATGTCATACTTGGAATCACGGTAATCATGAGAAAAAATAAACATTTTAAAAATTCTATAAAAACAGCAAAAACACTAATCTATTTTTGATATTTAACAACAGAAATTTTATACATCGGGATTTAGCTGCTCGTAATTGTCTAGTGGGAGATAATTTTATTGTGAAGGTTGCTGATTTTGGACTTGCGAGATTGATGCGAGATGACACTTACACTGCTCATGCTGGCTCAAAATTTCCCATTAAATGGTCAGCTCCTGAATCACTTGCTTACAACAAATTTTCTACAAAGGTCCAGCTCAAATAACCCTTTACCTACTGTATTTCAAAATTTCAATACTAAAAATAATCCATTTAAATTTTTAGAGCGATGTTTGGGCCTACGGAATTCTATTGTGGGAAATTGCGACATATGGAATGTCACCATACCCTGGATTAGATCTCACTGAAGTTTATCACACTTTAGAAAAGGGTCACAGAATGGACTGTCCTCCTGGATGCCCTGAAATAATATATGAAATTATGAGATCTTGTTGGAAATGGGATCCAACAGATCGGCCTAATTTTTGGGAAATTCATGGTACTTTAGTATCACTGATGCAACCTCCTTCTGCAGTGCAATATTTCGAAGAAGAAGAAGAAGACTTTACAGAACCACCTGTCATACCTAATTTTAATTCGACAGAGCACGTCACATCAGGTATGTATAATAATGATTACTACTAAAGCAAAATTTTAACTGCTTACTGAGCTTGATTAATGATTATTATTACCTTCTTATTAGACTCGCCTCATTCTTCAATGTTCCTAACAACTTTTGGAGGAAACAGTCACGGCCTACTACCAACGTCAAATTCCAATGTCCAAATCGTGAGACGCAATAAAAAAGGCAAGCAAGCACCTGCACCTCCGAGAAGAACAAGCTCTTTCAGAGACTCACAGATCGATTTAGACCCAGATGGGCAAGGTTATGCTGATGACGACTACAGTGCTGAAGTGCAGTTTATAAGACGACGAGAAAATGCATCATTTGAAAAATTGGAGGATTACACGGATGCAGATTATGCGGATATGAGTGGAGCGGATGAAGATTCTGACGTTTCTGACACAGCTCAGTCTGTTCCTGAAATAAGAAGTACTAAAGACTTTCGAGATAAAAATATCTTGAAATCTAGGGGCTCAAAATCACGCACTTATCCTATAAAGGACCATGCAAGCTCAAGTACAAGGGCCTCAAATAATGTAGTAAATCCAGCAAAAACACAGGTACAAATTATTACACAATAGTTATTTGTCCATAAGAATTTAATTAGATGTATATATAATACTCTATTTGTTTTTTTTTTATTATTAGATATTTGCACTCGAAGAAGTGAATGTAAGAAAAGCCATCAGCCGATACGGGACTCTACCTAAAGGGGCTAGAATAGGCGCATATCTGGATTCCATGCGGCAGGACGATTCAGGAATTGTTCGAGATGCAGATTCAGATGAAATTAAAAAATCAAGTTTGCCACAACCAAAAAATAAATCTTCAAAACCGGTAATACATTTTTTAAAATGAGTATTTATTATTATTAATATTAATGTTATCTGCAGAAAACCATTTCCCCTATCCGCTCAAAATCCCAAAAAGTTAACTCGCCAAAACCACGTCAAAAATTACCATTGGATCCAACTGGAAAACTATTCCAGTCTCCTGGGATTAGTAAATCAACATCAAATAGCCCAGTGCTAGAGAGTAGAACAAGTTTTGGAATGACGAATGAAGCACCCGAGCTTAAACATATAAGAGAAAACCTCAAAGACTTTAAACTAAATAAATCGTCGTCAAATGTTAATGGGAATGGAAATCACGAGACAACAGAAACATCTCCGCCTGTAAGTTTTAGAAATGCAAGCTCTCTCTGACTTTTTAATGAATAAGAATTACAATATTTGTAATAATATGATTTTTTATTTTCGACATTTCAAGGGAGCTGACAAAAATCCTTCAAACAACTCTCCTGCATTACAACTTGTTTCCGAAATTTTTGAAAGTCTTAAAGTAAAGAATGTAAAAGGTGATCAGAAAAAAGACTGCGAAGAAAGGGAGCATTCCGAAAAGCCTACAGCAAAGCCACGATTTACGGAACCGTCTCAAAGCACTACAGAGAATTTTGAAGCTTTGAAATCCAGACTAAGGAAAGTGTCCAAGTCAGCAGATGACGCAATTGACACACCATCAGAACAAGAAAGTCCTTCAAAAACAACAACCGAAGGAGTGGACAATAATGGTGAACAAAATGGAAAAGAAAAGCGGTCCAGTACTGGAAGCATAACCAATCTTAAACGAATGTGGGAAAGTCAGAGGAATGTTCAACAACAACAACAACAAGAAGGAGGTGTTAAATCACCAAAGAGTAGTAGTAATAATAATACCAAAGAATCAACAACCGAGTCAAATAATCGTGTCATACCCGATAAATCCTTAGTCAAAAGTGAAAGCACTTCTCTTCAGCCTGAAACTGATAAAACAAAAGATGTGCTTCTAGATCATCATTCAAATAAGAGTAGTAAAAACAAGAGTCAAGATTCCAAATCCAATCTTGCTCCTAATCAACAAAAGACTGAAAATAAGCCTATAAAATTTAAACGAATGTGGCCTCCAACAAGCATGGAAAATGATAAACCAGCCATTCCAACAAAACCCCTTGTCTCAAAGAAAACCAATCCTATTTATGCTACACCATCCCAAAGAGTTGACCATTCTAGTAGAAGTAAGCTTGTTGTTTAATTCCGAAATTTAATAATACTAACTGTATTTTTGTTTGGAATTTGGCAGTTTACAGTGATGACCAAGGAACGCTAGTGGACCGTTCAGAAATGGTGAAACGTTGGCTGGCCTTGGATGCAATGATAACCACGTTAACTTGCTCTACAGGGAATTTGATTCCAATTCTTGACGAAGCCTCTATTCTTTTACTCTGGGGCCAGAAATACGCTGAATCTCTTTCTCCAATTACAAGATTCCAATTCATTCAAGTTCTTTCCAAATTAGAGGCTCATATTCAAGAGAAAAATTTACACGAGTTGCAAAACATTCTTCGAGATTTTTCAAGTATTGTCCAAAGATGAATTTCTCAGTGATAGTTTACTTATATATTACTATTATTATGTATTTTGCCAGTACTTGTATATTCCATTTTCAAATACCTCTACTACTACTACTAATATACTTTATACTGTACTTTCCACTGCAGGAATTGACTGAAAACACTCTTGTTTATTATACAATTTTATAATCAGTTTTTTTGTATTTTTTTTAATATTGTACAAAACTTTTCCTCACAAACTTTTTTCATACAAGCCTCTGTGTTTTATCGTGTTGACAATTTCAGTAGTAATTAAGTATTATTATGATGATAACAATGTACTTTGATTAGTCATTTTTCTACGTCCTTTTTCGAAATCGATTTTTACCCGACTCTAATAGTGCTCACTCAAAAAGTACTCAGCAATTCGTCGAGAGTATTTCGTATCGTTTATAAATTATTATACTAATGTTTTGCTTTGGCGTTGTTTACTTAATTATTAATGAAGCCAATGCCTGTTTAGTAAACAGCGTTTACTATGTGAATGATACGTTTTAATAATAATATCGTGCTAAAAGTTGTTTTTCGTGTAGATTTGTTGTATATTAGATTCTTCACTCACCGTTCGCAAATAATGAATGTTGTAATTTAAATGCCAATTGACTGTGTACTCATTCATAATAATACTAATTTCAATTAAATTAATGAAGAAAGAAGGGTTGAATAAATGACTAGTCAGTATCGGAATCTTCGGAATGTGTGGATGGGCTCTCAAGGTCTTTCTCTCAATTTGCCTCATACAAGAGTGAGATCAGCACTCAAAACATGTGTGTAAAGTTAGCGTCCGTTAAGTTGGCGTTCGCGTCCAATCCTATAACTTAGCGTTAGAGACCTCGCAATTCGGGCCGAGCTTTCGAAGTAAAAATTTTATCGAAAGTTTATTATTATTTCACAACCTAAAAATCGGACAAAATTAATCTCGTTAACACATCATGCTTTTGGCACCTTATTGAAAAAATTAACGTGCTGAACAGCGTCAAATTCGCATATTTGGTGATTTTCAGAAAATCATTTTCTGGTTTTTATGGGGTCTAATTTTTCGTGTCAGGTTGGCTAGTATTTATTCGAGGCCTGATAAATCGGGGTGAGCCTGGTCGAGCTCTAAAAAATTGGACTCGTGCAGGGCTATAGCGTCCAACAAACCATAAAGTTAGGTCCAATGGAAGTTCAGTAGCGTCCAGCCTCACCAAGCCATATAAAATCATCTTAATCATCCAACTTAACAGGCAGTTAAAGTTTATAAATTTTATGACTTTTATGGACGCTGGAAGCTAACTTTATGGTGTTGGACGTGGACGCCAACTTAGCGGTCGAACGGACGCTTGAGGGAGAGAGTCTAAACATAGTCTCAGTCTGCCTCGTTGTTGGTGGTGGTTGTTGTGGAGGTGTCGTTGTCGGGGTGGGAGGTGGTGCTGCAACCTGGTTGCTCGCTTCTTTAGCTTTCCCTAGCTAACGTAAAGCTTTCCAACTAACCTCCAACAGAAATAATAAAAATAATAATAATATATTCAAAAAAAGTTTGGAAAATAATTAAGGGCCCTTAAAGTGACGCTGAGATGATGAATCCAGCCCCTCCCCACCCCCAACACCAACAACAAGGCCCCAGTTTACTACATAATAATAGTGCGTCACAAAATGGAGGGGTCAAAATGGAGCTGGTCACTCCAGACAATAACAGCTCCACGACGGGGTCAAGCCAACAGGGTGAGGGTCGCTCCAGTCCCCTTCTGGGGGACTCCTCTATGGAGGAAGAGTCGGGTCCCCCTCTTGAGCCCATCAACGGTGTCGTCCATCCCCCCTTCGTCGCCCCTCCTCATCGTCCCGGCAGATTAACAAACCAACTCAAGTACTTAAATCAAGTGGTCGTTAAAGCTATTTGGAGGCATCACTTTGCTTGGCCCTTCCAAAATCCAGTGGACGCAGTTGCTTTAAAAATTCCGGTATTTTTTTTTAATTGAAGACGAAACTCGTTAATTTCCATTTTCAGAATGTTGTAATTGATTTTTATGTGGTTTGTTGCAGGACTATCATAAAATAATTAAAAAGCCAATGGATTTGGGAACTATAAAAAAGAGATTAGAAAATAATTATTATCGTGAAAGCAAAGAATGTCTTAACGATTTTAAAACAATGTTTACAAACTGTTACGTTTACAATAAGCCAGGAGAGGATATCGTCGTAATGGCTCAGACGTTGGAAAAGATCTTTCTAACAAAAGTAGCTGATATGCCCAAGGATGAAGTTGAAATGGAAGCGCCTGCTAGAAAAGGTAATTAATTACATTGATTCTAATTTAATGTAATTTCTTACTAATTAATAATAACAATGATAATCAAACTTTACAAAAAATTATAAGGAGGTGGGAAAAGAAAAACGGGAAACCTCAACCGTACTCCAAAGACGCGAGTTGCCACTGTGACTTCCACTCAGTCGCCTGGTGGTCCCATGTTGACGACACCCACTCCTTCCCCAGGTATTAATATGTCCATGGGCATGTCAATATCTCCAGCAACACCTGCCTCAACAGCCTCATCCTCGATACCAAATAATGCCTCGATGATGCACCACCAAGCCATTGCCTCCGGTATGGGTGGATATCATCAGATGCAGCAAGCAAACATGTACAGTGCAGCTTCTAATTCATCCAATTTAGTTTCCCCTGGCGTCCTTCCACCTCCTCAGCCTGCAAAGGTGTGCATATTATTAAGCAATTAGTAATAATAGGAATTTTATGGTTATTATTACTTATATTCGTTATTATTGTCACTACAGGTAAAGAAAGGTGTAAAGAGAAAAGCAGACACCACAACTCCTTCCGGAATGGGTTATATGGATCCAACTTATAGTGGTCACATGTCGGAAGCTGCCAAAATATCAACAAGAAGAGAATCTGGGAGACAAATTAAAAAAGTTAACAAAGATTTATTAGACGTCCAAGCTCCAATCCCAACGACCACAAAACCTAAAGAAAAGCTTAGAGAATCTTTAAAAGCATGTAATGAAATTTTAAAGGAGCTCTTTTCCAAGAAACATTCTGTAAGACACTTTTTTTTTTTAAATTTTAATGAGTTGTAAAAAAGTGAGTTGTTGTTATTCTGATTATTATTTTGTTTTTGTAGGCATATGCATGGCCGTTTTACAAGCCAGTTGATGCAGAGCTGTTGGGGCTACACGATTACCATGAAATTATTAAAAAGCCCATGGATTTAAGTTCCATTAAGGTATTACATGATTTTAGTTTATTTTCTCTATTATAGATTATTACATTATCTTGTTTGTTTCCAGTCTAAAATGGACACTAGGTCATATAAATCTTGTGCAGAATTTGCCGGCGACGTTAGAATGATATTTACAAATTGTTACAAGTATAACCCTCCAGATCACGACGTGGTTACAATGGCTAGGAAATTACAAGATGTCTTTGAAATGAAGTTTTCCAAAATTCCTGAGGACTCTCTTCTAGGAGGTAGTAGTGATGATGATTCTGGTGATTCAGAAGGAGATTCCGCTCATTCCTCTGATGATTCGGAAGAAGAACGAGAACGGAAATTAATGATACTTCAAGAACAGGTACGTTTTATTTCATTTCAAGAGATATAATAATATACATATTTTAAAATTTTATCTTATAATCAAACTATTTTAGTTGAGAGCAATGCAAGAGCAAATGCGAGTTTTAATGGAAACAACTTCTGCTAAAGGCAAGAAAAAGTCGAAAGAAAAGAAAAAGAAGGTTGAACTTGAAGGGGGTGGGTCATTACTACCACCAGGCATCAATCAAGGCGCTACTCCGTCCGCCGGCGCAGTTGGAGCAGTGGTGAAACCCAAAGGGGCCAAGAAGAAAGCAGGAGGAGTGGGCGAAACTCCTCCCGGACCCACCAACAAAAAACAGAAGACTGGTACGAGAAAAAAGAACTCTCTGACCGCTGGACCTGGTGGTGCTGTGGCCGGTAGTTCATTATTATTTGCTTGTGATGCAAATTGTTTCGTTTTATATTTAGTTTCTTATTACAATTTCTTGTTGTTTGTTGCATTGTAGGATTCGATTCTGAAGATGAGGATAATGCGAGACCCATGTCGTACGATGAGAAAAGGCAGCTTTCCCTTGACATCAATAGATTACCAGGAGATAAATTAGGCAGAGTTGTTCACATAATTCAGTCCAGGGAACCATCTCTCAGAGATTCAAATCCAGATGAAATTGAAATAGATTTCGAAACATTAAAACCTTCGACTCTTCGTGAATTGGAGTCATATGTAGCATCTTGCCTTGCAAAAAAACCACGAAAGCCATACTGTAATAGGAAAATTTTGTAAATATTTATGTACTTTAAAGTGTTTATTTTATTATTTTTATTTTACTTTATTAGTTAAAAAGTCAGCTGCAGGTCGTAAAGAAGAACAACTAGAAAAAAAGCAAGAATTAGAAAAGAGATTACAAGATATGACTGGGGTACTTGGAGCAGCTAAAGCTGCAAAAGCTAAAAAGGGTATATATTTTTTATATTCAGTTTTCTTTTTAAAAAGCTTTTTGTTTGTACAATTATGTGTATGCAAAATTTAATAATAGTAATTTAATTAATATAATTATTAATATTTATGTTTTCAGAAGAAGCAATGAAAACTGAAGGCGGAGGGGAAAGGCTTTCCGCTTCTTCATCTTCGTCATCAGACACAGACTCCTCAAGTTCGTCGTCCTCCTCATCATCCTCAGATTCCTCTGACTCGGAAGCAGGTTAACAGTTTTCCTTCGTTATTTTCTGTGACATGTTCCATTTTTTGGGCACGTCATACAAGTTTTTTTTTTTAAGAAAAGCACATAACCTAGGATTATTTGGTAGGAGGTAGGGAGATGTAAAGTGACTGTAAAGAAGAGACACGAATTAGTTTAGCCTAGAGTGCAGAATGTAGTGTTCTTCTGGAAAATTATAAACGGGGCTGCTGAAGAATTTTTTGTATACACACTTCAAATGTGACATACTTGCATGTTGTCCTATTCAACGAGGGTGCATCATAAAAACACAGATTGTGATTAACTGAGAGCAATGAGCAATTGAATAATAATTTTATTATTTAATTGTACTACTTACATGATGACCAGGGCCCAGACATACAAGGCTGATGATAATGGTATTTGTTTGATGGTGATGGTTTTTTTGCGCTTATATTATGTTATATTATATGAACGCGCTTGGCCAAATTCCGTTGTAACGTTTGGGAACCATTTCATCCATATGTCGTTCGAGGAAGACACAACATGAATGCACTCATGGCTGGCTTCTATTTTCTTGGCATTTGTTGCTGTATTATTATATCTATATATATTTTTAAAAGAACAGTGTAAACATTCCCGGTTGAGAAAACGCATCTCTTGTGTGGAGTCATTAATTTCCCACCTACCTCTATTGATTGATCTTAAACTATTCACAATAATCACAGTATTTGTAATAGATCACTGTTGTTGGCACTTTCAAAGTTTGGAAATTTTATGTGTTCGATAGTTTTACTAAACTACAATTATATATATTGTATGATGATGTACCAAATAGTTTTTTTTAAATGTTTTCTTCTTTCTTTCGAGTGCGACTTTTAGTAGGTTAATTTTAGACGAACCAATTTTATTGAAACGTTGAGTTTTGTAGTTATACAATTTCATGTACTATTATGATAAGTAATTATTAGTAATAAGAAAGCTGATTTTTATAATGATATATTTATATCTCTGCTTGTGCCGTTACTTGATGCTCGCCAAGTAAATGTCAATAAAACACTACATTTGAAATGCTACTTAATGCATTTAAGTGAATCAAAAGGGTATTTTAATGGTCATTTAACAACAGCAGCCCCTCTTTTATAAACTTCGGCATTCGATTTGGTAAACACACATTACATTCTGCACTTGATAGAAATTTTTCTAAAGCTGGAGAGTTGTTGTATAGTGTAAAGAGTTAGCTTTCTTTTTCTCAAAGACTTATTGGTTTTCCAATTATTTTAGGCGAGACAGGAAAAAAGGGATCTCGAAAATCTCCAGTGAAAGTAAGTTTTAATTAACTGCATCAAAGCTAATAAAAGACGCGTGTGTATTAAATTAATTGGTGCTCTCTGCAGGTCCTTCCCCCTGCAAACGAGCTAGAGATGAATAGTAGTAGTAACAATGATAATAGCACTACTGCTACAGTCGGCGCTCCTCCTCCCCCACTAAATAATGGAATAATGGGCGGACCACTCCAAACAAATGTCCCCATAATTGGTCACCACCGGCCCCCGGCTAATTTTCCTGGTAATTTTCATTACATAAATAAATAAAATATATATCTCGTTAGTCGGAGATTTTGACATTGTTTGTCCATCAGTTCCTCCTGTGGACACTACCGGACACAATAATAATATGATACGAAACAATGGGGTTCCATTTAATCCACCGGTGGTAATCCAACACAACACCAATAGTAATGATTCAGGGATGTTTGGTAATCTACCCACAAGCATTGATGATTCGGGAATGATTCACACGGGAATACACACATCCATGGGATTTAATAACTCTTCCCTTCAGCAACAAAATATGAATTCCAATATGATGCATCAAGACTTTTCCATGAGTGGTGCGTGAAGAATGTCATTTTAGTTATCTTTAGTTTGGATTTCACCAATTTTATAGCTATATATAATTTTTAAACCAGACATGGGGGCAAACGATGTCGATATAGACATGTTAGATGGGTCAAATAAGGTACAAAAACCACTTTTATTTTTTCCTTACAAATTCGTTTGTTAGTTAACAATATTAAGTTTTTTTTTCTTCTTCTGAATATTATCAGGGGAGGTCTTCAGCATCTCAACAGTCACTTAAAAATCCTGCTTCTTGGTCATCTCTTGCTGCACAAAATGCAGCTATTGGAGGAGGTAGAACAAAAACAGTTGTAAAGGATTCATTTCAGCAGTTTAAAAAACAAGCACAAGAAAAGGAAGCCAAGCAAAAGCAACAAGAAATGAAACGCCGTCAACAAGAACAAATTGATAGAGAAAGACAACGGCATGAACAAGAGAAACGCCAACAAAAGGAAGAGGAAGAAGCTTTGGAGCGTGCTAGAAGAGCAGCAACCAAAACTGAACCAACTCCTCTTCCTCCATCCGCCGCAGCCATCAAGTAACTTTTGCATCATTTTCAATAATAATAATTATTATTATTAAAACCTTTAATTTTTTAGTAGAACGATTTTTTACTAATGTGTATTTTTTTTAAATAATAATTATTAGAATGGAATCCCTTGGAACAAGTTCTGGTAGCAATAGTCCTGCAGATTTAGAAAAAGAACGAGAAAGACAACGAATGAGAGAACAAGAGCGTCGTCGAAGGGAAGCTGTAAGTTTTCAACATTTTACAGAAATGGTAGTTTAAACTAATGTAATATATTAATAATAAATTTATTTTCTTTAGATGGCCGGACAAATAGATATGAATATGCCTGCAGAATTACTGGCAGAATTTGAAGAAAACCTCATATAAGTTCGGTAGGGTTTTATTAGCATATTAATTAATAATAATTAATCGTAAATAATTATTGTTATTATTATTTCTGTAGTCCAACTTTTATTCCTAAAACAGGCAACAACTAAATAATTAAATAAAAAATAAAGTTGCGAGCCCTAAACACAAATCATATTAGCTACCAATTTTACAAAAATCTGTAAATGTCAATGTTACTCATCCATATTACACGACACCACAATAGATATATATATTTTTCGCCATATTAAGTTTAAGATTATGAGATGGGATACACTTACGGTAGAACTAAATGTGACAAGATTAAGCAAAAAACATACATTCTATACACAAAAAGTTAATTATTATTATTATTATTTGTTGTGAAAACCAGAGTTTTGTCCTTGTTAAGCTGTGCTAAATGTAAAATACTGTGTACTTTTTACCTAATTATTGTCGAACAAGTGTTGACTTATCATGTTGAATACACGTAGCTAATAGGGAAGATGAATTAATGGATACGTGGAGTTGAACTTCCGGTTCAGTTAATTTTTGACAATGTACTTGTTTATACTATATAAGATGACATGAGTTTATAAATAATTCAAATACGTTTCGTAGTTGAGATGAAAAATAAGAACCAAAATGAATTACTGATAAAAAAAACATAACCCTTTGTTTAACGATCGACGAGATTTCTTTTTTTAACATCAATAATAATAAACAAAAAATATTTCCATTCTTATGCATATTGTTATATAAAATGGATATCACAATAAATACTTAATAAGTAACTGGTTTAGTCCAATAATAATAATAATTATTATTATTATTAGTTTATTATTTCTAGTGTCGTATCGCATATACTTTATGAAAGATTATCATTTTAAGGTAAATTGTCATGAAATGTAGTTGTTTGTTTTTTTCATACTGTAAACTGCTATCATATTATTATTTGAAAAAGAAATACTTAATCCATGTATCGTAAATCGTAATAATAAAATGTGAAAGGAACTAATAATATAATAACAATAATAAAATAATTATCTTAATGTTCTGAAGGGAAAACGAAAAAAAAATAATCGGTTGATGAAATAAATAAGTGACAATTTGAACAAGATAAACATTTTGTATACAAGCTTTATTCATTCCTTTGCTCATTTTCCATTCATATTCTTAACTTTTAAATATTTTAAAATGAATAACAACAAATTGAATCAATAAGCCTTTCTCATCATCCAGAGTGAAACATAACAATGATAATAATAATAATAATTTTTCAGTTCCAAGCTTGAAATATGGTAATTGAGTGGTGAAAACTAACATTGCACTGCACAAGTACTAATAAACCATAAAAAGAATAAAATGTTGTATCTAAAATCTTATTTGTCTTCAATTAAAACGTAATTAATAAAATATTTTCACTCTTGTTAAATAGATAATTTTTTGATTTGTTTTTGTAGTTCACAAAAATGTATAAAATTACAAAAGCATTTGCAAAAGCTACATATAGATAGAAGGTAGAAAAGCTAAGCCTGAAGTAGAAATCGTAGTTGGCTAAATCTTTTGAACAATAATGGATTTAAAAAAAAAACAATAATAATAATCATGTTGAATGTCCTTGGTCCGGCAGGAAACACTATTTTTTCGCAGCTATATAAAATAATAAGAAAAACATTTCTCTCCGCTAAGAATAATAATAACAACAATAAATAGCATTATGTAACAAAATAGCTTTGAAATATACGCTGTCATCAGTATAACTAAAATACAATTCAGTGACTGCCTAATCCATTCAAGTTTTACAGCATCAGCACTCACTCCTCTCTTTTTTATTCTAAAATAGCAGCTTAGCTTTATCTCTGTACGTTTTTTGAAAGTCTGTTGAAATTACAATGAGCAAAAAATATCTTAATATAAATAGCTGTATGTATAGTAGTAGTAGTCAGTGTGCATTTTCAGGCATTTTTTGAGAATTTTTACAGTTTCATACGATTTCAAACAGCTACACACACGCATACACACATTTTTTAAAAGGTGCACATTGCGTATCGGCATGGCAGACGACACAATGGCATATTTTGGAAATTGACATCAGTGGTGAGGAGGACTCTTTGTGGAGGAGTGATCAGCAGAGAAAGAACTTTTTTTTTGTAGAGTTTGGAGAGTTAGGTTAGACAAGGGAAAGTTTATTTTGCTTCTTCAGCTTTGACTTCTTCCTTTTTCTCAGGCTCTGCCTTGATTTCTTCGGCCTTTTCCCCAGCAGCTTCCTTTTCCTTTAGAGAAGATTCCTTCTCTTCGTCCTTTTTCTCCTCACTTGGCAAGTGAGTGTTCATCTTTAGAGAGCTTAAGATATCATCCCAATCAGGGAAGCATCGTTCCTTCATTCGTCCAAGGAAAGCAATAAGATTTGGACAGTTCTCTTGAATCCAATCTCTCAAATCGTACTCTACGCACTTGTCGACGTATGCAATTTGACTGACATGAGCGAATGCTACAATATCAAGCTGCAATAAAAAAAAAAAGAATATAAAGTATTTATTAATCACTACTGTCATATTATATATGACTCATATATATTTGTACAGCTTACGTTGCTGGGCTTATCCCCAAAGAAAAAGTCCTTGGTTCCAATAGTATCTTCCAGAACCTGCAAATCCTGTTTTCCAAATTCCAAGATCTCTTCAGGCGAGTGGACTCCAAGTCCATGAGCCTTCACCTTCTTTGCGCCCTTTCTTGAGTATGTGAGTTTAAACACAATATTTAGCACAGAGTTTGGAAATCTGGATCCAAGAGCATGTTGAAGGTTCAACTTGCAACCCTACACATGTAAAAAATAAGCCATAAATAAGTCATAAATTTTGCGTAATGAATTAAAAACTATTTTTGTTCTTGTTAAAAAAACATGCCTTAATAAACGCATCTGGATGTTTGGATCGCCAGTAAACATAGACCCAACACAAGTGATTTTCAATCATGGATATGAGCGCATGAGACACGTTCTTTTCTTCCTTTGAAAGATTTCCATCCGGGTCGGCTCCAAAATGTTGGCTGAGCTTGTTGATAATTACTGTAGAGTCAGCAATTTCCTCGCCATTCAATTCCACAAATGGAAGTTGTCCTTTGGATGACTTGAACTTGAGTTTGTGATCAACATTCTGAAATGACCAAATTAAATCAATTAAACTAAATTGCAACATCATCAAGCGTATAATTGATACACTTTGTATTTAGTTTAAGCAAGTTTGAGGGTGGGTGGGTCATTTTGTTATTCAATTTACTCATTATTAATCATTCCAAATTTTGTTAAATGATGGTGAAACGGATTTAATTGAAAGAATTTCTTGTGGAAAATCCAAGAGTTTTTGAAATATGAGCTTGTTTGGCAAGTCAGGATAAATTCAGTTGGCAGAAGTTAAAGGAAGTTAAATTATCTCTGTAATATGAAACGTTTTTGTTCAATTCAGATAAGAAGAAATAATATTTATTTTTTCCATCAAACTTTTTCTGGCTAACTATAATTCCTTCCTTAATTCTTATCTTATCTAGAGCCAGAGAAAAAATGGGAGCAGCAATAAAGAGAAATACAATGCCATTTATGACGAGATAACAAGATGCATAATATACATATATTGCACATGTCTGTCTAAACTCGACAAATCAATTGACAATTCTAGCCGAGAAAGCAACAGGCATTTTATCCCAAGGATTACGAAAGGATTAGTCATATGCATCATGAAAGAGAACCAAAGAGCTGACGAGAAGAAAATGAATCATCACACAAGTCATGAAAAATAATGTTATTTAAAGAAGATTGCCACATTGTTGGTAGTATTCCATGCAAATGTAAACCCATGATATCCCTACAGAAGAATGTGTCAGTCCAGGCATTAAGCAGTTGGTAGTTATCAAGTTTCTTCAAACAAATATTATTTATCTCCTTCTCACTCAAAGGTCCAAATCCATTGCTTGTTTTTGGATTTCTTAAACATGTCATTAACTAAATAGGCTAAATAGCCATGAGTAATGCATTCTTCTCCTTCTGACCGATAATATTATTATTTCTGTTCAGCTATTTCTATCCCTCTCTCACTCAATTTATCTATCCGTCTGGCTTTCTTCTCTTTTCTTGAAGAAGAATCCTTCTGGAAAAGGGTGACTAACCTCCACACTACTATGGGCATTTCTAGGATATTTTATTCCACCACATTCTAACAAACCCGGAGACGCCAGCCAGAAACAAATCAATACTTTTTTTTTCCTTTCTTTCTCTTTCTACCAGACAAAATAAGGAAAAGTAAAGGACCATCTATTTTGAAGGCCCGAGTGTTATTATGAGATTTTGAGTGAGGGACTTACTTAAGGGATAGTAGGGCAACTCATTAGTTGGGGTTTTATGATGGTTTGTGTTTGCATATACTATACTGCACATTGCTACTTGTTACCATAAGCTTTGTTGACCCCGTAAAAAAGCCAAGCCCTTCCCTATTCTCTCCCTTCTCCAATATAAGTATAATGGAGGGTTCACGTTCATAGATCATGCACTTACATTTCACACTCGGCAACCACAATCGGGTGTGGCCTCTAACAAATGCATTCTGCATCGTCTGTCTGGTTTCTACCCGGGTAACAGCACAAGGGTCATTCTCCCGGTATCTCAGTCCACCATACCAAAAATAAGTAACCATTGCCATGCATGAGATGACATTGTTATAATAGCCGGCTAACTAACCGTCTCCTCCTCTTGAAAAGTCGGAGACACTGATTTGACAGAACATCAAAGTGGCATTAATCAATTAAGCACAATGCAGGCAGAGCTTTCAATCATCTTGATTTCATGAATTCCCTTTAATAACCAACTATAATGAAGAGCTATTCAAATAACTGACACAACAATAATAGCATGATGATGATATGCAAACTCTTCTTATCTAAATGATATCTCCTTATCTCGATGTTAAACCATGAACTCCCTCAACAATAAACCATGAACTCCCGTTCCTAATCTTTTTACATAATAAATTGCTACTAATTATTTAGTTACCTCATATTTTAATCCATAAAGTCGGAGGTAGCTCTCAACCTTGAAGCAGTAGGGGCTGAGGGATGGGAGGACTGGAGTTCGGGAGAATTGGTACAAATAGACCACATCCTTTTCAAAATCCGTCTTCTTGACCCTTGGTGGCGGTGGGGGGGCCTCCTTCTTGACGACCTCCTCTTCCTTCTTCTCCTCTTTCACCTCAACGTCTTCCTCTTTCTTCTTCTCGGGGGACTCTACCTTTTTCTCAGCGTCCCCTTTCACAGTCTCCTCCGCCGTCGTCTTGCTCTCCACTTCCGCTGACATCTTTTCAGAGATCTATTTAGACTCGAGTTGGATTTAGATTCCTTGGTCGATTAATCCTCAGGCTCCTTCTACAAACAAAACAAAACAATTCGGTTTTAAAAGTTGACAAGTGAAATTTATTAACTAATTAGTCCACAATAATTGACAATGGGAGAAGAAAGTGTATTTTGTACTCGAGTTAATTAGAAACTAATCCAATTTCACTTGCAGAAATAGATAAACAAGAAAATGAAACAGTTTACATTTTACTACACACATTCCAATGATGATGACGTTTGTTGTTTACACCAACAACTATTTAACTACCTATCATTTAATGCGTGTGATCCTCATCTCACTTTGTTCAAGTAAATAAACAGATTATAATAATAATTATTTACCATGCAAAATTGATCTGACCTTTAAACTTGCAACAATTTCAGTAATTTCTTGTACTTTTTTTTTACTTTTTAGGGAAATGGTTGTATATCTATGTTATGGGGAGACCGGAAAGCGGTTCCTTCCTTCCTTCCTTCCTCCTCCCTTACAAAAAGGACCTCCCTTTTGGGGGAAGAGGTGGATGGGGGTGGGGTCAGGGGTGGGTGGTTACCTGCTGTTGGTGGGTGTGGTGGCTGTGGTGTCGTCGTCCGTTGCTGCTGTCGGTGGCTGTTGTCCCTGCGGAGTGAGTGAGCGGTGTAAGAGCCAAGCCCTGAAGAGTGAAGAAGTAGCGTTCGTTATTTAGCGTCAGCCGAGTTCGTGGATTGGACAACAGAAGGCAACACGGACCCAAACAGACGCTGCCTCTGGACCCCCTCCAAACAACTACGGCCACACCCCCACCACCACACCCACCCTGTACACCCAATTACATCTCCACAAAACACACTCCAAAAGTTGTTTTCCGTAATAACAATAATAGCCAGTCTCAACTTGCCTCCCTTTACTTATATAAACCCAAATGCTGAGGCAAGTTGAGACAAAGGTTGCTCAAGTTGTTGAGTCGCAATTTTCTCGGTTGGATGGATAGATAATTGGATGTTTTCCATCTCCTTTATTGTCTATACCTGTTGTTGTTGTCGCATGTGCACTCATGGATGGAAATGGAATACCATTTAGCTGTTAATTTCCAAGTAATAGACCCCATCATTTTTTCGCATGATCAGACACAAGCTCCAATTAGTCTTGCGGTGCTTTTATAGTACTTGTATTGTGTTTTATAGACTCGGTGGCCTATAAAATGTTTCACACATCAGCAAAGTATCTCTCTTCAATCCGATTAGCAAAGCACTCTGCCAAAAGACCCCGCATCCTTTGTACGGTGAAAGCATCGCCAAACATTCCCCATCATCCCAGTATTATAATACATATAAGTATATCTATAAATGGTCCTGTCTCATGTCAACCCAGAAATTTGAGAAGATGGCTTTAATTGACACTAATAGCCAACAACACACATTCTTCTTCCACTCCCCATGGAAGAGATAATTAAGCTCAATTTGCTCAATCATAAATTTAAGTAGATTTGAAGCAGACAATAATATCCCACAAAGTAGGGAAATGATTGAATTACGGATGACATTTCATTCCTCCACAATGTCATCTCATTTCTTTTCTCCTGGAATGTTTGTGGCTTCCCTTGTTCAATTCACTCTAGGAATTTTTCCTCAAAAAGCAAAATCTTATTTTCATCATGAACATCATCCCATTCCTTAAATATTTCTTCAGATTTGATGAAAAAAATTATTGCTTAAAGAAAATGTTTGATGCTGAACATGACATATTATTACGAATTATTCTTTTGTTTTTCGTTTGGAATCAAAAAAAAATATATATTTTTCTAACATCGTCATCTTTCAACATCTTGTTATTCCAAGTGACACGACAGTCCCCCTTGTTGATGGAAATTTGCTCTTTGATGCAAATAGTTAAATGGAATCTAACAAACGCAAATATTGACTCGAATTTCAGTGTAAAATTTAACAAAGCCTATTCCAAGTCACGGCAAAAGATATTTTGCGTCAATAATATAAGAAAATACTTATATAAAAGGTCTCAATATCGTTTCAAAGAAAACCCACGCCAAATATTCATGAATCTTATTTTCTCCGTTTTATTATCAGTGTATGACATGATTCCAAGATATTTAAGACATTTCACTCTTGACTGAGTACCTCCAATTACTGAACTGATTCAGAATTGAATTCATTCTACAGGAAATTTAACAAAGAAAGAGCAAAAGTTATATAAATGAGCAATCTTTCCGCTTACATGCTCCTCTCTTCTCTCATTCTCATTCTTGTTAATAAATAATAGAAGCTGATGCTTGGAAAATGAGATTGTCAGACATTCATATGAAATTATTAGTGTCAAATGAAATTATTATTACAAATTCTGGGAATTTGATCTCTGAGCTCATGCATTTTATTCCATTTATTACATGTTTGGACAAGAATCGGGCAATTTGCAGAATTTGTTGAGCTTAAATTATTAGTTTATGTAGAGTTTTGGGTTATGAACTAATTCTGCTGGGGATTATAGAACCAAATGACGCATTAACATGTATATATGTCTCACTTTTCACGCTCAAACTTTTTCCAGTGAATTCTGTCAATTTCAGAATATGTTAAAGGAGGATGGATTCATGGATTGTAAGTGGTTGTGAAATGTTTCTTCATCATCCCACGATTAAATAAAACAAAAGCACTCTCAAAATGTATTCTCTTTGATTCCCTTTTCGCTTCGTTTGTACTCTTTTGGGTCGGTTTGTTGTGCATGTGATTTTTCACCTGTCTGCCTGTCCAAGGGGAAAACATTATTTATATTGAGATCAATTCCTTGCCTGGGTCAATTTACAAATGAAGATTGACTGACGCAGGCAGACAACGCCAACTCCTCCCAATTCCCAGTAAAAGTCAGGAAAAATCATTTCGGGAAAATTAGACTACTTATACTACTAGAATAGAAATTGGCCACTTTCTTTGCCCTGACCCTCAGCAATTACATACTTCATATACAGTCAGTTGTGTATATAATAAAAGACTGTCTCGTGTTTCGTGAAGAGCAGCTTGGAATTATTATTGGATTGAGTAATTATGAAATCAATTCCGTCTTGGACTGTCCATTATAATAATATCATGAAAGAGGAAGGAAGGAATAAGAAGCTTATAGCCTGAACAAATTGGGAGAGAAAGGGAGATAAGATCCAGGTGGGCTGAGACCGGTGGGAATAATATGTAATGCGTAGGAAATCATTTATGAAAAACATTGATTGTTGTACCAGGAAGGAAGGGAAAGTGGAATAAGCACTAACTCAAACCACCTTTCCCCTTCTGTCCACACCAACCCACGTAATAAATGCCCATTCATCCAACAAAACACACTAAATACTGGACTTACTTGTAGACTCAATTCTTAGCCCACAAAGGTGCATCTATGAAATATGTTTTCCATGAAGGGATTCAATTAGATCCAAACTCTTGAAAAGGACTCGAGGGAAAAGAGAGAAGGATTCTTATGAATAGGCAGAGAGAGAGAGAGAGAGGTGAAAGTGGGAGTCAAATACTTGGATCTCCTTTGACCCATGTTCCCTTGTTGGCCATGATTGTGGCTATGCATTTTATGTAGATGCTCCTATCCTGGAAAGTGGGGAAAGGGGTGAAAATCGATGGGAGTTTTGGAGGTTTGGAACCCGGGCCGAGCCGCAAAAGAGACATGGACAGATCGAAACTCAAGATCTGCCACCGACCCGAAGGCCCGAGCGAGTGGAGAGAGAACACATTCCTCCTCTGGAGAAACTTATTCAGTTTCGAAAAGTGGGAATACAAAGTGACAGGGAACAGAGAGAGACCAGGTAGTCAAAAAATGGCTTAGCTCCAACTCAAGAGCAACACAGACCATATACATAGCCAAATAAAATTCAATTACTTTCTCCTCCAACCTCTTTAAATGTAATTTTCCACCAGCTTCAGTCAACGAGTCCTCATGGTGCATTGTAGCCGGGGGAAAAATAAGAAAGCTTTCTTTCCCTAAATGAAATTACCCTACTACCCACAATCTGCCAAATTCATGCAGAACTGAAACTAGAGCAAAATGCAGTGCATACTAAAAAAAATAATAATAAATTCTGTTGCGAGTGTGTATCAACTGGTTCTTTATAATAATAAGTAAATAAGAAGAGTGAAGAGAAAGTATTCATAAGTAAGTGACATTTATATATATTAAATATGTATTCTTTCTTCTTCTTGGCATAAATGAGACATTCTCATTTTCCCCAACACTGTTACATGTTATTGAATTATTTTATTCAATTGAGACTTTTAATTTAATACATTTTACGCAAAAAAACAACTGAAAATAGCAACGAGGCAGGGTACATCTCTTATATTTTATCAACTTGTTGAATAGGAGAAAAGTGATATGCGTAAAATTATTGTGCTATATTCCAAATCAGCCAAAGCAATCAATTTGACTGCGTTATACCGGGATCATTATCATGCAAAGTAAAACTGAATTTTTTTTATGAATGGAAAGATGAGACTAATGAAGAATCGTCATATCTGATACTACGAATTGGTGAAAGTGAAAACTACATATTAGAAACTAAATAGTTCTATTGATATCCGTAACTGTACAAATTGATAAGTTGGTCCAGTTTATGAAGAGTTGAACTCTCTGCTGCGAGCATATACTATATTTGTGTACCTAAAACTTGCCATCATTCGACATCGTAATGAGCTTTCCTGCCCCAGATCAGTCGTCCGAGAAATTAATTAGTGATTCAGCGACCAATGCCTCCGGCTCTTTTGAGAATTCCCCAAATCTAAATTCCAATCATTCTACGGGCTTAGCATCGGATGAAAATTCTACAAAAGAAGTCAGTGACGAGACCAGAGAGGCATCGCCAAGTCATCAGCCACAATCCTCCCACCAAGTTGACGTGATCAACTCCCATCCAGCCGATGAGACAACAAATATCCCACCAGGATCATCTATATCAAGGTATCAATCCAATCATTTCTCCAATAAAAAGAGGCTATAACCATTCATGGCAGAAATAGAACAATACATATTTTATATAGTTTGCATTGCATATGTGGTCATAATAATAATAATACATGTCATCTTAAATCTATTCCTGGAGCAAAATTGTCAATTGTTGTTGGATTATAAAGGAACACGAGTTTAGTGATTAGCTTAATGAGAAATTTGAGAAGATGCTGCCTTGATAGGGAAAAAGCATCTACCTATAGAATACTTAAAAAAATACTTTCTCTCATATGGCCATTCATAATCATAATGCCTCCCACACACTCGTCTCACTTTAATTGCTCGTTATAGCCATTACATTGACATATTTTCAGAGTGTACAAGAAATGTGCTTCGAACGGGGGTTTGGCAGTTTACGTGGGCACACGTACCCTCACCGTGCAGGGCACAAGCTTGGAACCTCTCAAAGGAGTCCTCGTTTTCGAGGAAGAGTCCCTACGGCGAAACGTCTCACCCAACTTTAGAATATGGGGCCAAATAACACTCACATTCCGATACGGTCGAGAAGATGAAGAAGTCCTCGGTCTCCGTTTCTGTAATGAAGCAATCCTGTCCCTTCGTCAACTTTGGCCACCGATACCACCTCTGCCAGGTCACGAGGAGGAGGAAATGTCCCCATTACAGGTATACCACCTTATCCGCAAACCTCGACATAAGAGAACGGCCTAATTATCTGAGAAAATTACATTTGCTTTTGATTCAATTTGCACAGGTGGTTCTATTGGACAGAATCACATCCTCTTCAAATTCTGAAGCAATACGTTCAGTGGGATTCGCTTTATTTGCTGGTCCAGTTGGTGCGGGCTCCTTTCCCCCTCCGCCCTCTGTCCTGTTGGCCCCTGCAAAGCCCTACAGAGGATCACCCATCGGGACTTTGTACGACCTCAGAGTTTATGCCTGTAAGTTGTTGTTTTCTCTTTTATGCTTTCTCCGCTTTGTTTACATACGTGCTCGGATTCTCATGAGAGGCCTTTCCTTATTAGTCCACTTTACTTTCTCTTCTGTTGAGGACAACACAATTTGGGAAGTTGCTTTGATTTCACTTTAATGTAATCTCCTCTGGTTTAACAGCCGAGAGACCAGAAGAGAGACCTCCACGAAGGAATCTAATCAGACTCGCTCTTCGTGCTGTTCAAATTCCAAACCCAAATCTTGAGCTCGAGCTCCGGAGCTCAATGGAAGGGTGTCCTACACTTGTTGGCAGGGGAAGAATCAAGCTGGCCATTGAAGTGGACAAAACTGTCGTCCGCTATGGGGACTCCATGGACGTCAAAATTACAGCCGAAAACAACAGTCGAAGCTCCATACGAAAAATCCTTGTGAGCACTACTTATTAATATGATTATAATGAAATGAAATGAAACTTTCTATGAATCCTGCAAAAGTTTTATTACCGTTAATTTTTTACTTTCTCTTTGAAAATCTGCAGGTCTCCCTAGTTCAGCAAGTAGATGTTTGCATGTTTACTTCTGGAAAGTTCAAAAACGTTGTTGGCTATATTGAAGACGCAGTAAGTTTTTTTTTCCTTTCATCTCTTTTGTGACAATTAATAATAAAGAGCTAGAGATTATATTAGAAGTTATAAGTAAATACGGGTACAAAGGAAAAGAGGATTATGGAAAGGGATTAGTGAGTGGGCTTCTCATCTTTTCATCGCTCTCGCCAATATTTTCATGACTTTGCTGGCATAAAGCATTCAACTTTTATAGTGAAAATGCTCAAAATTTACTCATAAGCTCAACTTTTGACCTTTCACTCAAAATATATATATTTAATGTTGTTGTAGATGTTGTTGGTTCCTGGCGCATCATGTCAGAAACGTTATAAGTTGACACCTGCCCGAGGTCCTGCCCGTCAATGGCTGGCTCTTGAAGAAGCTTTTGGAAGGGAACCAATTTTAGCACCTTCCACTTCAACCGAGGGGACGGAAACTGCACCGGAAACACGAAACTCCTCAAGTTCTAAAAACGTATTTGCAATCATTGTTTCATATTACGTAAAGGTATGCCTTTGAAAAGTTTTCACTTCTTATATACTTCTCATGCATAATAATAAATAAATACATAACCAAGAACGTCTTAACTTTCACCAGGCAAAACTTGTTCTGGGAGGAATATCATTGTGCCAAAATATAAAGTTGCCATTTGTCCTACTTCCTCCCTTAAACCCAGATGACCCTGATCCATACCCAAACCCTAAGGGGGAGATTCAAGAAATGACAACGGTGATGAGTACTCCAAGCACATTTGAGCTTAGGCGACGGGAAGAACACGATCGACAAGTTCTACCCTCCGTCCTCGAGCAAAGATTATTGAGAGCTCTCGACCCTGATATTCCACTCGAGAGATTAAACTTGAATGATTAAATTGCTCTGAAAATTATCAAGCCAATTAATAAACAAAGGAAGGATTGCTAAAGAAGATGGGAGAAAGTCAAGTTTTGTTTGGCTCCTGCTGGTTGCCAATATTGAGATCAGTAAAGAAAGGAATCAATCGGATAAAGAGCTAGAGACAAAGAGTGATGAACTATCGTCGTCTTTGTCGTCGTCGCATCTCATCCATCAACTTCATATCTCATTGAGGAACTCAAAGAGTAATCCATTACGCTTACGAATAATGTGCTACAAAAAAATACACACACACAACTACTACTTATCCGTGTTTCTCTGCAGCAGCTTCATCTGAGAACTTGAAAAATCACTGAAAATTTAATAAAATTCTCGTCAATTACAGTTAAACTTTGTTTCATTCTTTTTGGCATTTAATTCATCATTATTATAGATGCATAATATTTCAAAGAAACAACAAACAAGTCATGTACTACTATGCATGTAACGGTTGACACCTGCGAAAAAATAAGATGATATATTGAGCCTAGGACCTCCACAAAGCTAGTTTTGTCCCATAATAATAATATAATTTTAAATTAGCAGTGAGTCATACTGGTTACATTACAGGAAGCAAAACGCAATAAAATGCAAACATTCAGAGATTAAATTGACCATTGTCAGATTTATAGCCTAATTTGGAGATAAATTTACAAAGCCTTTAGCTGACTCTTCTTCTGTATGTGTGACAAATTGCAGGGATTGAGGGAATTTGAGACAGTGGAGCTCCGTTTTCTCCACAGGCGACTTACTCCTCCTATACAAGAGGTACTCTCAGATCGTGTGTCTCAACCATGTTTATTTTTACCTATTGCAAAATGGATCTGTACTGGATTAATTCATTATAATATACAAAATAATATCTCATTCATCATCTTTTTTACATAGATTTGTGTTCAGCACAACAAGTGTTCAAAATTTGGTAAATGACCAATTGTTGTTAAAGTTGTGGATGGATCTACAACATACATATAGCTATCCGTGTTTGTGCTTTTAAAAAGCACAATCCTCCTACACAGGATTCGAGGTCAACATCAATTTTTATTTTCTCAATGGACGTCTTATGAATGCTAATCAAGCGTGATGCCAGATCTGGCTGCGGCCACGATCCACGCTGCGTCACATACATCCCTCCAACTAGCCACTTGCCGTGAGCATATTTATATTATCATCATCTGCATATAGGTACAAGAGATGAGATGCTTTTCCAGTCCACGGGCAAGAAACTATTGTTTTTAATATTAAACTCATCTCAACCTGTGTACAAAGGTAATAAGAGGATCATCAGAAGTTTTGGGAGATTATAAGAGAGAACTTAGACATCATCACATCAGATGCAAAAGTACATATTGGATACCATTTTAATGGAGCTTGCAGACAGACAGGTTTCAAGAGGTATTGAAGTAATTGAAGGGACTTGAGTCATTCTTAAATTTGCGATGCCATTGTCTAGCCATTATCCTTTACAAGAGGAAAGCATTCTCATCTCCTTTCATTTGGACTCTCTCCTGGGTCTCTGACACTTACAAAACTCAAAGTCATACTAATCCATGTAGCCATTTCAATAATCTCTTGGAGCAAAGGGACTCATCATTCATACTGATTCAGTTTCTTATTATCTCATTGATCTATCTCATTCCATGCATGTTAAACGCGGATTACTTTTTTTTATCCCTTTTGTTTCCTATTCTTGTTTTATCAGTCTTCATTCACAAATCGGATCTGGATTAATAAATACCATATCTGTATAAAAAAAATACTTCATTCATAAAAGGCAAAAATTATAATTAAAAGGCAAAAAAATATATTTACTTGTCGTATGCACGATATTTTTAGCTCATAATGAACATTCCCAACTGAAGTAAAATCAAGCGTTATCTTTATGTACATATGTATACGTACTAATTTGGAAGAGAAGACAATTTTTTTTTATTTAGCATGAATATGTTTTTCTATTAATTCCATTTATTTCTGTTTGGCATTTTTCTATTTGATATTCAAGGTGCATGTTCCTTAACTTTTCAACTCTGAGAGAGATAACAACTTTGCTAGGGGCAAAAATTCTCAGTCTCATCATTCACCTCGTCTCTCTTTTCTCAATGGATAAAATTAACAATCAACTAACAGACGACAAGGATTTCTTATTTCATTGTTACACACAAACACACACGAAAGACATCACGAATGATATTCCGTGTGTTGTGTTGTTACGAAAAAAAACTTTTCAAACAATAATGTGGAGTACTTATTTGTAGACTTCTCGCCCTGTCTCTTTAACCAAGTGGTCAGGCTTTAGGATGACAAAAAAAAGATCATGAATGAAGTCAGGTGACCAGGAAAGACACCTTTTGTTGGTGCATATCTATATGTTGTACTACTAAATATATTTTCATGGGAGTTGGGGAAGAGAATGAGAAGGTATTTTAAGAAATCTCTTCTCATCTCCAGAAGGTAACAAACCACTTTGTTCTGATCATTATGTTTGTCGCCTTTTGAAAATGTTTTTTTTGGGAGACATGATAGCAGAGGGGTGCATTGAAGAGAAGGGAAAAGTTGACAATTTTTAAGACCCTTCTGTGTCAGGACTGTTAAGTAGCCATTAATCAACTTCCCTTTCTCTATTCACACTGAAATCCATAAATAGATGAGAAGACTACTGGACTTTGCTTGAGAGAATCAATCAACAATGTATTATTTATGCACATATATATGTGGATAGAGTGTGAATTAATTTTAAAATGCTACCCTCACAAATCAATCGATACATACATTCAGTGATTGTTGTCAAATGTTGTCACTCGTCTTCTTCTTTTTTTGGGGTGACTCATTTTTATTCTAGTCCATTCCCCAAAACATTTTGTTAGGTGATTTATAGCTGTAAATATGTCTGTTCTCTCTTAATTGTGACAATTGTATTTAACAAACAATGAGCATTGTATTGTTGTGGTGTTGTAAGAAGCGTTGGCTGGAAGTGAGAAGTTTTTAATTTGAGATCTTCTCTCTTCGCCTCTTTTTTATTATATAATTCTCATTTGGGATCCCTATAGGCGTTTAATGAGATCATTATTTGTACATACTTGGATCCTTATTATGCGATGTGCTCAAGTGTTTTGTATAGTAGAAGAAAAAGAGAATTATTTTTATTTAATTCCAAATAAATTAAAAGAGAATTAAAGGATGATGTAAACGAGTTGTTTTAATGAGCTTGTAAAATGATTGAATCTGAGAATTTTTTTAATGAAAATGTTTTGTTGATTGAGTGACTTTTGATGCTCGAGGAGTTTAGAAAGAGAATAATTGTTGTAAGGATAAGTGATGAACTAATCTACAATTTATACAATACGAAAAAAAAAGTTTACTATAACACTGGAAAGTGAAATATTCATCAAGTACATCATAAAAAGGGTAAAATGGTATATAAACCACTTGTGACATGCATTTTTGTTACTTACTCTCTTCCATACGAAATCAAGGATTGAGCAGGCAGGTGTTTGGTTCCATAAAAAATGGTTTTGTGAATGAAGTTGAGGCTTGAGGGCTTGTTATTTGTTGTTGGGGGTGTCTCGGCCAACAATAAGAGACATATCTCTCGGACACATCCCTCCCTAGAGATGATAAGGAAGAGAGTCCCATGTATCACTTGACAATAATTTAATTCGTGGATTTATATACTGATATGCAATAGGGATATTAGGGATAGAGAGAGAGGGCAAAGGTGTCTTTGGATTTTCTTGAATGAGATGAGGTGAGGGTGGGAGGAGAGAAAGAGATTCATTCATAAATGAAATCTGCACCGACCAGTTTATGGAATATATGTATATTCAAAGAAATACAAATACGTAAAAAGCATTTAATGAAGGTGCCTGGCTGCAGCGGAATTAAATATCTCGCAGCATACAAACTTATATAGAGACAACTTGTTCAATTTATATGCTAGCTAAGAAGAAGGTGATCAACTCTCCAAGAAATGAAGATGAAAAGTTAATATCACACAAAATAACAGCATTGCTTCTCTTTACTTTTTTTAAAAAGTTTAAATGATATGACACATTCATGGCTTAAAAAATTCACAATAATATTCTTCATTTATATAT
>JAQIXN010000206.1:0-54016 GCA_034698145.1 Proisotoma minuta
TATCCAACATCCACATTTTAATTTTTATATCCAAAATACAAATATCCAACATCCACATTTTAATTTTTATATCCAAAATACAAATATCCAACATCCACATTTTAATTTTTATATCCAAATTCAAGCCGAACGGCCATCTTTACAAACCTCCAAATAATTGCTTCTTCCAAAAAATGTATCCCCCAATTCTCTAAATAAATTTATCCTACAAAAAAAAATCCTCCAAAAAATTATCCTAAAAACTATAAAAAAAATCCTCAGGATTAGTCTCAAAATTCTCAAAATTAATAATTTTATCCTCCAATGCCCCAAAATTTTCCCCAACCCTGGCCAAATCTCGCTTGTAGACTACAAGTTGTAGTCTCTGGCTAAATTGGACAAATCCAAATAATTATCCAGTCAAAATGCCTTTCAATTTCATAGAATCTTTTAAAACAGTTTTTATAGTAGTAGTACTCTCACATTTCTTATATGGGCTGTATTGTAATATTACTAACTACTATACAAGTTCTCAAGATGGTTCAGGTAAGCAAGTTATTCATATCATAATATAAGATAAAATTCCTATGTAGATTAGTTGCTTATCATATTTCTGATTTCATTTATTTCACTTCTAAAATTCGTCAGTCTTAAAATGAACAGTACCACAGCACTAGCTGAAATTCAGTCCTCCTTCGTACCTGCCTTAGTAGCCGTTACTTTGTGGTTTTTGGTCCTTTTCTACTTAATTCTGATATTTTCTTTGTCAATTTTTCTTCGTGTAGCACTTTGGAGTCTACAACAAAGTTGCTCCATCTTTTTTAACTTTCAAAGTTATTTTTCCGACCCGAATTTTAAGTTTAAGGATCAAGTCTGGGTCTTCTGCCTAGGTTTAACAGTTAACTTTGTGTCGTCTTTCTTGATTGCAGCTACGCCATGCCCTGCATGTATATGCAATTGTTACAAAGTGTAATCTCCGGTGTTGTCGAAGGCAAGTGACAAATTGACATTATTTGTTGAAATAATCTAAACAGTCTTTGGTTTAACAGGATTTTACGGTAGACCGTGGACAACGGATCAGAGGAAAGATTTGTTTGTAAAGTGAGTTATTATAAAACTGTTGATTAAATTGTTTGGTAATTGTTTTTCATTGACTTGCTCAGGATGCAAAAATGGGGGATGAATTCCTATTTATATGCCCCCAAAGACGACTACAAACACAGGGCATATTGGAGGGAGCAGTACACGGTGGAGGAAGCGGATCACTTGAGCAGTCTTATCGCCGCAGCAAAGGACAATGGGATACGATTCATTTATGCCATCTCACCAGGATTGGACATCACATACTCCAGTACAAAAGACATTGGAGTCCTCAAGAGAAAATTGGATCAGGTAATGCATTCAAAAGTTCACTACGTTTTTGTATAATAACTAATAATATTTTAATTGATTTAATACAGGTAATCGAATTGGGTTGTTCTGCATTTGCTATCCTTTTTGATGACATTGACACCGAAATGACCAAGTCAGACAAAGAAGTATTCAAGTCATTTGCTGAAGCACAAGTTTCCGTAACAAATGATATCTTCCAACATATCAAAGTCAACACATTCCTCTTTTGTCCCACTCAATATTGTGCTACAAGAGCAGTTCCAAACGTCCCCTCATCCGAGTATTTAAAAACAATTGGGGCCAAGCTTGACCAGTCAATCGATATCATGTGGACAGGTCCTAAGGTGATATCAAAGGATATTACACTCGAGTCCATTGAAGAAATTGGAGAAGTTCTTCGACGTCCTCCTGTGATTTGGGATAACCTACATGCCAACGACTATGATCAAAAGAGACTTTTCTTGGGACCCTACACTGGTCGATCTCCTCAGCTAATTCAGAAACTCAGAGGAGTGTTAACAAACCCTAATTGCGAATATGGTGCAAATTTCATTGCGATTCATACTTTGGCCCAGTGGAGCAAGTGCTCGGACGAAGCAAAGAAAAATATTGCAATGAACGCAGATGCCAAATTGGAGACTGAAAATGACGAAGAAGCTCCATTTGTAGGTTCATTAGATCCTAGCACCTATCATCCCACTGTTGCCCTAAAAATTGCAATTAAAGTAAGTTTATTAATATTATAATCAACTTGATTAACTTGTTTTATTAACCTCAACAATTAGGAATGGCTTGAAGAGTTTAATAGAGGAAGAATAGTTTGGGTATGTAATTGATTTTAATTGTCATTTCTTAATATTTCATATGCAAGTATATTTTTAATTTTTATACAGGGCCCAATAGTGAAACCACAAATAGTCAGCGTACCAGTTCCTTTAATACCTTCCGTCAATACTTGTATTGCAATGACAACTACAACAGTTTCAACAGCAACAACTTCCAGTGCAGGTGTAACCTTGTTACCTTCCACAATCCCCAGCCTACCTACCGTCAATTGTAGTGCTCGGGATTTGACTGCAATTATGGATAATGCAGCAGAGCATTTGATCCCATCCACAACCACGACAATGATGAATAGTTTAGTGGCAGACGATAAAGTTAGTTTCAATTTACTTTTCATCACAAGAATATTATTTATACTGTTATAACAATTTTTCTTCTTAAAATTGTGTAGATTCTTCGTGCAGATTCCGGCGAACCAATTCACAATAACTCTGATATAACGGAGATGCATTTAAAAGAGACTTTACCAGGACTAGAACCAATGGACACTGCTACTCCTCCTATACCATCTCCTCAAGAAGTCATTTCCGAAAGAGAAGATGTTCCAATGGCAGAATCCGATCGTGCTAGTACAATTTCCAGTCAAGACGAGACTAATTTAGGAAACCACTCTGCATCTTGTATGAATTTGGACACAGAGTTAGAACTGACAGGTAACTCAACTGTCCAGAATCATAACTCTTCCACAACACACACAATGCAGGTAAAAATCATATTGCTATACAAGTATATGCATAAATTTATGATTATTTAAAGCATTGTGTGTTCTTTTTAGATTGAAAATTCTCTTGAAGAGTCTAAGGAAGGGAATTCTTGTGGACAACACGAACTAAATCTCGAAGATATTCAACTTCTCTGTGATTTATTTTATTTGCCGTACGAGCACGGAACTCAGGGTCTTCATATAATGCACGAATTTCAGTGGCTAAAAACAAATTCTTACATCATGGCTGGAATACAGACTGCAGACAAATCCAAACCGGAGGTAATAATTATTTGTTGATTGTTTTAACAAAATATCATATCTCTTTGTTAAATTGCTAAGGTTGTGGAATGGTACACAAGAGCTGGGAAATTTGAGGAACTAACTGGAAAAGTAAACCAATTGGCTAACAAGCTAAATGATATCACAAACAGAGAGTTATTGTATGAAATCTATCCATACCTCTGGGATATACGAGGAGTGATATCATTATTAAATTCCTACGTAAAGTGGCTAGGTAAAGTGTTACTTTAATGTTTTGTTTTCAAACACTCACTGTTGGCTATTTCATGCAATACTATCTTCTTCTAACAAACTGTTTTTATAGATGTGCCTTAGATATACATAAGTGAGGGTTGCAATACTAATTAAGGATTTATCTCTTTTGTTTCGCAGCAATGGGTCAATTTCCTGGGAGTGTAACCTGTAATACGCATGGGACTTTTACATGTAGGGAAATTTCCTTTGGCTTACATCAACGTCAAAATAATTATAAATGTTGGAGAAATTATACATGAGCTTATTGTCTTTTCTGCATGGTTGTATATTATGTATATTGGTGTTGTGGTTATTCAGTAATTTGTTTTGTAGGGAAAATTACCAATTTTAGTTTCTTATAAAAAGTTTTCTTTATTTAAAAAAAAGTATTTATAGTTTTTATTTAACTAGGTTCACTTTAATTGGTTGTTGTGATTTAAAAAAATAATATTGGATGCGAACTAACAAAATGGTTACCTAATATTTTCAGGGTTTTCTTCTGGTTGGCGTGAAGCGTTCATGAGTGGTGATCAAGAACCTTGGGTCATTCGGGGAGGCTTGACTGCTGAATTACAAGTATTATCCAACTTATTAACGAGTGGAAGCTAATTAATAATCGCTATATTAATTATTGCAGAGACTTATTCCAGTGGACCGTGGAACTGATTTGTTTATGTACAAGGCACCCGTTGTCCCATCTTCCCAGGTCTATACCATTCGCCCGTACAGACCGACTGACGAAGCTGCAGTATACAAAGTATCTCTGCTGACTTTTAAGGATGGTCATAGTGCCGTTGAAGAATTCTCAAACTTTCCCAAGCTTGCAGGAGACATGTAATTATATTGAACATGTATTTAAAAAAAAAAACATTTTCTCATTCTAAATATAAAATTATATTTTTTTCAGTAAAATTGGAGGTTATCTCACTCTCAACCCAGATATTAGTTTTGTGGTGGAAGATGAAAATGAAATGGTTGTGGGTGCTGCGGTAGCTGCATTAGACGGAAGAGAATTCCGAAGAAAGCTTAATGTAAGTTGGATGGACAGCTTAAGAAAAATGTATCCTCTTCCAACAGAACACGAATCTCAATGTGTTAAGGTATTTAAATGTTTTTCTTTTACCCATGTAAATAACTGTAAACCCTTAAAAATTTTGTATTGTTTAAAATTTTAGGAAACGCTTAATGGGCTGCAGTCTGACTTGAGCATTGTTCCAGATGATGTTAAATCTAGTTATCCAGCCGAATTAAGATTTTCAATTGTTGGTTTATTAGCTGATCCAAGCGTCCCAAAAAGACTGATGACTTGTATTCTTGCCGCAGTTCGAGCAAATGGTTAGTTATATCATAATTATTTCAACAACAACAAAAGTCATTTCTATGATGATATTTTTATTTAAGGTATTTTTGGCTGTTTCATTGAAGTCCCAAGCCAAGATGCTTATTTGCGAGAATTTTTCAAAAAGTTGGGATTCGCAGATTTAGACGCTCAGTTTATGGGTAGATCTTTTTAAAAAAACATCCAAAGAATAAGTTCCCTTTTTATGACAAACGTCAACAACTGAAATTCAAAAGTCTTTTATGTGATCATCATAATTAAATTATAGTGTAAAAATGCAAGACAAAATTTTGTTTTTCAATAAACTATTTTAGTTAAACAACCCAAATTGAAATGCATGTGCTATTATTACGTTGCAACACATATTTTTCATACAAACTTGGATGGAAATTAAGTATGGAGGGATGAACAAGAAACGGGGTAAAAGTGTGTCTTGTTTGCTTGTACAATGTATGCATGTGGTCCATTTCCGCTTAACAAAAATACATCATTAGTTTAGGACAAATTCAGACAAATTGTGATGGAAAGACATCTCATTAACCGTCAACTCACTTGAGTTGATTGAGATCAAAAGTGAAGGCCCAGCGGTGGTTTCGTTTGTTCCCCTATCATACAAATACGTATGAATATGTATTGAGAAAGCTTCATTAAAATTAATTGTGAATGTATTTCACAATTTTGCTTCCTAATTTAATTTGACCTGAAATGTAGCCCGTGGAAATCCAACCCCAGTGAAAAGGTCTCCCTCCGTTCACTCCCTGGTTGCGGCAGAATGTATAAAACCGTATAAAAGGGGCTTTAATGCGTAACCCGGGCTTCAGTGCAAAACGTTCTCTCGCCAAACTCAGAGCATCGGATTGCAAGCCAAACAACAAATGACTTTCGCTGCCTCTCACCAACACTGCGGCACTCCGCCAGTTGCTAAATGCCCTAAATCCTCAGTTAGTTATTAGATAGTGAACTACTGTGGGGACATGAGGTGACGGGGGGAAATGTAACCCTCACACTTTTGTCTCACTTTGTCATAACTTCCAACGAGGACTAAAGTTATTGAGGAAGAGAGAGAGAGAAAGAAGAAGGGAAGAGATTGTCTTAATTTGCCTCACTTCCGTCTCAACTCGCTCCCACAAACTAACTACATAAAAATATATATTATATACTGAATACGAGCTTTTGCTTGCCGAAAACCTCCTCCGATGAGTCCAAGGTAAATAATTTCTCCATTTTCTTGCACAAACAAGCCAACTCTTTTATTTACACCTATCTGTTTATAAAATCGGTCTCAGATCAAGTGATTTATTAGAGACTGAGTCAGTCTCGTTCTCTGTTCCATGTTTGAACTTTGTATTAGATGAGATTTGAAATTGGCATGTTTTATATGGAGTTAGTTAGAGTTACTACTCATCTCTTCATCAGTCGGCATCAATTTTCCCTTTCCTGGCCAAACTCATTTCTTATGTTGGCTTATGTGAGGAGAGGAAATGAGGATTTTGTTCATATCCAACACAAACAACAAGTTTACACAAAGTCTCACCTTAATCCGTAAATGTTTATTCCACTGGCCGTCACCGTGACCTGCTGCTTTCTCCACAAGACTCGGGATTTGTCTGGGCTCCCAAAATGTAGAGCTAGCAAATTATGTGAAGTAAAAAAGGCAGAGTCCCATTTTCAAGTGGGTTGGACGTCTATTATGTTATTGCCATTGTTTTTCCATTCTACTCCATTGCAACCACAAAATGTGGCTATCGATACAACAAATGGCAACTTTCTTGGGAGGAATTCAAGTGTGCTTTAAATTTGTTGAGTAATTTGATTGATTGTTTTATGGCTGGTGAATAAATTTCCCCTGCTCCTTGAGCCCTTTGATTTTGGCTGCTGTCTCTAGTAATTTGGTTGGTTTGTGAGTAAAAGTGTTGCATTTATTTTGGAGTTGTGTTGACAGATGTAGAGATGTATTCTTTGCTTGTCACTCCCACTGCTACAGTTCCATGACAAAGTTTCTGGAAAAAAGAGAAGAAAGTTGACACATCCTTTTAGCCCACCCTCGTCCACGGCTACAAATTTCCCATTGTCCTCCTTATCACGGATATCTTTTACTATAACCATCTTTCTGTGTGTAATGCCATCGGAACTTGTGACTTTGAAAGACTCTCAATTACAGCCCTATAAACATTATCTCTCAAATTGCCTCTGTCCTGGCCAATAAAAGAGGAATTTTTGCATGGAAGAAGCATAACATACATACCATTAGTCAATCCATCACTCCTTGCTCGCAAATGTAAAGTCTGTCATGTCCACATTCAAAATTCAGTCATGGTGCACTATTACTTTTACCTGTAGTTGAATGCGGTCATACAACTACACATTGCATGCTCTGATGGAAATGAGACCAAGTCTCAAAAATCGATGGAAAGTGTATTATATATTTGTATCCCTCCCAACAAAAAGTTAACCAAACACTCTCTATTCACCTTCCTTTATCAAACACTCATTAGAACACAAATTAATTAATGCAGGCCAACTCAAATAAAAACAAGTTACACAACTAGCTTTTGCCAGCCAGAGACTGCTGGCCAATAATAATACAACATCAAAACATTCAAAACACACAATATCCACTCCTCTCTCACTTTCTCTCCACAAGAAAAGATTTTGATTTGTGTAATTAATGAGGTGACTAATGAACGTAGAAGGTCTAAATTTAAAAAAAAAGCCAGCAAACATTTCCTTTGAACTTGTGGTAAAACAAACATTTAGAGGAATAAATTGGCTTGCGTCAAATTGAAATTGAGCTGTTGCTCTGAGATAGTCTCAAATGAGCCAAGTGAGGTAAACACGTAGTTGGATATTTTAGGTCAGACCTCAAAACTCTCTCCTCTTTAGAGTTCTCCATTTCGTAACTGATTCCCAAGCCATGTAGCCAGACACCTAATCCACCTCAATCCAAAACAACTATTTGTGCTATTTGTCCCTTTCAAAAATATTCATTTTCAATCACGTCCCAACCAACCAACCACCTTTGATACCTGATATCAAACCAAGTGAAAGCGATCCAATAATCAGCCCCAGATATTAAATCTCATTTTCTTTCTTCTCATTTCTCTGGCAAATGCTCTCGCGTCGTTGGGAAAATTGACACAATTGTATAACAAAATAACAACTACTTATGTATGTAGTGTGTATACGGTTTCTCAAGTCTTTATTAGTAGTCTCAACTCATATCTCCTCCACTGGTTCAAATAATTAAATAAATAAACACTTTTCCTTTAAGAGATGGAGAAATTGGCCATGGTTTGATGATGATAACGATCTATGATGATGCTGTTTTTTTTTCATTTTGCGCATTCATAAATATAATCATCAGTCTCAAGTTGTTATCTTTTTATTATTGGTTGGGATTATATTGTTTGGAAAAACGTTTGGTGCTCCACTTACCCGTCATTTGTTTGTTAGTTGAATTATCTAGGACGCTGTTGATTGAAGCATTTTTAAGCCCACCTCTTAATGGTAGTTTATGAATGGTCCGTTATGTTTTTTTGGGGGAATTTAGAACGAAATATCCTCACCACCACTGCCAAAAGAAAATCAATAAATAGAGACGGTTTTTGTTGCACATTTATATGTTTTATGCCCTTCTTGGTTGGATATTCATATCTGCATCTAAAGAGAACAAAAAATTTATTGTGATCCTCTTACATCTCTTTGTGCTCTCCATGTCCGTCCGCTAGCATTTAAGTTGTAAGCATATCAGACACACTTGATCATACAAATTGAGCTCACAGGATTTTCGGCTTCCTCTTCCAGCCGACATCAAAGGGAAGACGCCAGAGATCATGCTGGCAGCAAAATATGGAGAAATTACAACTCCATCCACAAAAGGTAATTGTCACCAAAGAAATTACGATTCCAGCAGTCAGCATGGGATCAAGTATGAGGACACGATAACGGCGGATTATTTTTTAGCACACAACAAATCACATACTTGAATGACTTACATAAAATGAGAATTGAGAAAGTAGAGTCCAAATGTATGAAGAGAGAAAGTCAGTAGGACATGTACATACATGTATGCATGTATATGTATGTATGGGAATATTATTATTTACAGTACTTTAGTTGGTGTTGTTGCTGTTTTTGCAGGTGGAAGGGGGGAGCGTGGTCAGCAAGTACAAAAAGGGCGGAAGAGATGAAGGGACGCAAGAAAGTTTTGAGCCCCAGCCCCGAAGCTTGTTCCGTCCTCTTTCTATTGTCAACCATCTCGTTGTCCATCATCACCTCTTCTGTCCCAGGTCAGGGAAGCAAACTAACTCCTACTTTTCTTCTCTCAACTTATTTATTTGCCACAAAAAAATAAGATGGGATTAGGATCTTTAGACCTTTGTCATTTGGTGGTTTACAAAAATTGCGGACGTTGCGGAGTTTTAGTGGGATAATTTATCACTGTCTTGTAGTAGGAGCCAATTCAAGCCTTTTGATAAATGAATTGACTTTATAAGTAATTGACAGTTTTCCCTGGATTTGTTTAAGTTTTGGGTGAAATTAGGGCCAGTTTTCAAAAATGGTTGATGGTTGTCAGGGTTGACGTTATCAGGGAGAGTTTTGAGGCTCATTATCTGCTAGTTTTGAGTGATGACTCCCTCACTCCCTCCTATTTATCTGCCAATACTCCGAGATTTATTTCCCATGCCTCACTGCGCCCCATCAAACTGTGGACGCCTCGGATCTTTTTCACGCTCCCTTTCACATATATTTATAAATTAATTCCCAACCAACAGAACAATCCATGATATGGCGTCTGACCTCACAACACGAGCAAGCAGATGTGAATTTGACTTGCGAATATCTAACCTCCGCTATTTATGTCACACTCCAAAGCTTTCTCCCTCCTTTCTTCCATGGGACAAGTGGGGAAAGTTTGAGTGATCACACTTTCTCTTAACCCATCCATCTACAATATTGTGGAACAACAATGTACAACATTATATAACCCATAATAATACCCATTAGCACAATCTTTTTGATTCAGATGGATTAACAAAAAAAATAGAGAGAAAAAACATCTAAAACATCTAGATGAGGAAAGGCACGACAAAAGTCAAGCGTCCTTATCTCTTTTTTTAATAATTTTTCAGTTGGAGCATCAATTGACTGTTTTAAATGTGTCAGTCTTAATGGGAGCAACCCTTACTGGTATAATAATAATATTTTGTGTGAGTTTTGAGATGAAAATAATTAACTTTTTTATTGTTATTTCAGTGATGATCCATTTCACAATAATTACTCTGAGAGCACTTATGAGTCTCCGTGCATGGGGGGTCGCAAGGGTCGAGACGGACTGTGGCCTGCAACTGCTTGTCTCAAATTAGCAGGGATTTACGGTATGAATTTATTTTTATCTTTGATTCTCATTTGTCCCCAGTGGTGGAGAAAGCAAAATCTCAAAGTATCACATTGCCCACTATAAATAGAAAGTTGGACAAAGACAAGTTTGGGTCCATGTATATACTTATATCTATCTATGTTTGCTTTGTGTGGTTGAGTAGTTTCTAAAACGTCATATTTTATAGATGCTTTTAAAGATCGTTGAAAGGTCAAGTGGAGCTTTGGAAGCTAGCTTGTTCATATATAACTAGTTGGGCTAATTTCTAGTGGACATTTTACAAGAGTCAACAAAAAGCTCATCAAGGGACGCTTGACATTTTCCTGTCCGTCAATTTTACCTCACGAGTACTCGAGTCACGTTGCGTGACTTTCAACATCATAAGAAAACAGAAGAGTATAGGTGCTTTAAAGCCTAATAAGCGTTTTATTGTTTGAGCAACATCAAACAGAGCTTTTAAAAGGATTACAACAACGTTTCAAAGAAAGAAAGTACAAATCCGAGCTTTGAACTATGCATTTAGCAATCTTCATATTGAGTCGTCATAAGCGATGTGTCAAAAACACAATCTCGGGTAGTGGGCTGTCCTCATGCAGAGCAGCCAATTAAGGGGTAATTGAGAAGGTCCCCAACTATTTATTATCTGGTGAAATCACGTTGAAATCAGTGTCTCCTTCTGAGCCTGAGTAAGATACAAAAAGGGGTCGGAGGGCGGATAAGAAAAAGTTGAAAAGGATATCTGGAGATGAATAGAGAGGAGCATCAAAAGCCATACTCCCGATGAAATGAGAATATTGATGAGCAGGCCTTAAGAAGAAATATCCCAACAAAAACACAAAGCCTTTGAAATAAGGATATTGGAAATTAATGCGAGTCTTCACTCTATTACTTTTTGAGCAGAGATGCCTAATGGATTCTCTCTCATCCCTTTCTTCTTTATTTATTGTGTTTAAATGTACACACTCACTACTAGTCACTACTCCATCAGATTAATGCATCTCCCAGCTTAGCTCTCTCAGCCATTTTTAATGATTTTATCCCCAAAAAATATCAAAAGAGTCAGAGAAGCAGTTGATGTGAGTTTTTCTTCTCATGAGTTATGACTTTTCCTACGTTGCAGTGGAATCCGGGGAGACAATCACGGTGAGGGGGTGTGCCCTGGACAGCGGAACTCTCAACACGGACACGGAAATTATTCGGATGAGTCACTGCGGACACTTTTGGTTCGAGGACAGGTATTATTTATATACAATAGACATATATGTATGTAGAGATAAGTAGATCCGAGTCAAATTTCAAGACTCAACTCGCCCCAATAAATCCTGGGCTAATTGTATCATAGCCACTTACTTTCACCTTTCACTTGTGGCCTCTAAGCTTTCTCTCTCTCTCTTTTCCCTGCTTAAGCCATTTGCACAAAATCTGTCTGTGGATTAGACATCCACTCGGCTGCCTCTTCCCCTCTTACCTACATACACCTATCTTGTCCAAAGTGATTACCAAAAAAGACTTTCCCCAAGAAAAATAGAAAGTGAAATCGAAGAGAAAGTTTATTTAAAATATTTCCTCTTCTGAATAATTCCATGACGAGGAGAAACGTTGAATTTAAATGCTTGACACTATATACTCAAATGGAAATCTTTGATATGATTCCTTCCATCCATCCAGGTACGTGCGGGGCTGTCTCAAGAGCTGTGACGATGCGGACGGATGCAATGCTGGAAGCCGCCTCCATTTGCTGTTTCCCATATTGGAAGTCGTCCTAATTGTCCTGAGTATTTATCAGAAACTATTTGTCTAGAAATATATGAACCCCACCCTTTAAAAAAAACTTCCCTTGCTCTATAAAGTCTACTATTGCTACACTTGGCCTTTGTGGAACACCTGTCCAGCTCTTTAAATATGTACTCACGTCTGTCTCTCTTGGGCAAGCTATTTTGCAAAATGACTCTGTTGGAGATTTTCAATTAAATTATCTATATGTGTGCACAGTTGTGCAGGTTTTCCACAATCTGATATATATTTGTGATAAAACTTTTGTAACCTAAAAACATACATGGTGCACCTTTTGTAATAAATGTACGTATTTACGTCAGTCAGTTATAATTACAAACACCACTCAAGTCAATTCAAAGGGTGTCCCAAAATTAGTTCTAAAAATACAACAAAATTATATTAGCTTAAGGGACCTCTTTGTGTTTACATAGTTCTAATTAAGATATATAAACATATATATAACCCAAACAAACTGTGGCAACAACAACTACCAACTTTTCCACCTAAATGTACAATTGAATAAACAGATTTATTATTTGTCATCCCCTTTGTCCTCTGTCTGTCCATCATTGAGCAAATCTCGTCAACAATAACGGCCTTTGTTGTATGGCTTTGAGCGAATAAAAGGCTCCGAGTTTTTCAAAACAAAGAATTGGAGATTGGCTGAAATTACTGTGAAGGGACATTGTCAAAGATTGTTATGGCTTCAGTAGTACAAATGTAGTAGACTCACTCACATTCCAAATTATTCAGCATCCTTCCTCTCTCTTGGTCACTGGAATATTTTATTTTATTGTGAAAGAAAACACGCCAATTTACTTAAGCCTTTGTCTCACAACAAGAAAAAACTGAGCACTGCCCATCTACAACTTTCCCTAAACTTTCTCAAGCTAAATCAGCGTTCAATTAAGACTTTGCTCAAACCCATGGATTCCTATATATAGTAGATACATACACATTATCTTATATAAATGTCTTTTTTTGCAACACACGATGTGCAATGATGAGCAGGTGTTGTGTGATGCACATTTATATATATAGTTTCAAAAATGTTATGTATACACTTTTCACATGATTTGTATCATCATCGCGTGAATTGTGTTTCGACACCGGGGCCGATGTTGAACAGAGTCCCATGAGATTATCCACCGGCACAATTTCCTTCTTGTCCGGTGATATATATCCATATATGTATACATGGTAGTAGTGAAAGTAAATTGGCAAAGTTGAGTCAATTGGATGAGAAAAGATTTGTGTATGTATATGCTCACAAGGGAATAGACTGGTGGGGGAATATTTTTGCTCATAAGTGAAAGCAGGAGCTCTCAAATAATTAATTAGTCCATGCTCCTTTGATTTGTTTTGTGAGTGAATAAATTGGGAGTTGGGGTCGTATGTTGTGTATATGCAGGGGTCAGTATGTGGCATGTCCAATGATTATTGCTCGCACGGAAAGGATTGGCTCAAATTATCATCCAAATACTTTGAAGTAGTGAGAGGAAACATATCGAAAATAATTTTGGAGTGAGGAACGTGACTGGGATTGAAGAAATGCTTTTTTTGGTTTCAGCACAACTCAATATGCATTTGCCATGAATTGCTCATAAATAATCACTCTGCTCAAGTCCATCTCTTCTTCCTTTCTCTAGCACCTTATTGTTAGTTTCCTCCTTCTTTTTGTTGGGCGTAATTTCCCAAAAACCTCGTTAGGAATTTACTGACTCTCCTTAAGATTTTTTTTTTCAAGATTTACTGACAGTCGTGTTCCACCCTTTGGAAGAGTCATTGATTGATATGCATGCAGAATAAAAGTTTGAGATCTCTCATCAGTTGGAAAAGTCTCATTTGTCCTTCTGGTTTTAATAGTTAAGTAGTTACACACAAACGGCATCTCACAAATTGACACTTTGCCATATAGTAGTCAGCAAGAGAGAGAGAGAGAGGAGAAAAGTAGAGAGTTGGGAAATATATATATGCTTTATACAAGTAAGTTGGATTCCAGTGAAAGCAATTTATTGATGGCCTTTGTCATAAACAATACTACCCTTCTTGATAACCATTTGTATGAGATTTTCATGTTCTCCGAATTGATAGACCAAATGCTCCCACCTGGAAACATAAAATTGTTGGAGATAACAGCAGCAACAACAACAGCAAATTAATTTATTAAGAGTGCTATATCTAATATGTTACGTTGGCACGTCCACCAGAAGAATGTCTCCGAACTTTCCAACTTCCAAGGATCCACATTTGCTAGAAATTCCTAAACTAGCAGCCGCATTAATTGTGCTCGCCACCAACGCTTCTTCCAAACTCATCTGACAAACTATACAAGCAAGGTGCATCACCATCGGCTTGGAAAATACATTAATAAATTACTTATCCTATATTTTAAAGCATAACTTTTTCGCTTGTTTTTTTTTAAATACCATAGCCAAACAGAAAGCGTTGGGGTTAAAATCTGAGCCCAAAGCAATGGGTACCCCAGACTCAATCATTTTCCTCACGGGAGGGGGTGGAAGACGAAGAATGTAGGCCGTAGTGGGCAAAATTAAACCAATTGATCCCTTTTTCCCCATCTCTTCAATTGCAGTGTCTGATATTTGTTCCAAGTGGCTCATCACCTCCGCCCCAATTGAAGCACCCATCTGCAAAAAAACATAAAGAACTTTTCACTTTTATATTACTTTCTCCTATTTCTTGGTATCAATTAGTTAGTTTTTAACAAACAAAAGTAAGTTATAACAATGGGACAAAGCTAAGCTTCTTGGAACTTTGTCCCAATGGATGTAAACAACAAAACTGTAATTAAATGCCTCTTTTCTAGTTCTGAGTAATTTGATATTGCGTTAGTAAAGAACTGCTTCAAGTCTTTCTTCTTCTTTCTCATGTTCATTACATATGTATTTACTTACCTCTGCACCAGCCAAAGGATGTATCTCATCAGCATGAAAGTTTAGTCGGAGTCCAAGTGTTCTCCCGGCTTCCAGGATTTGTTTGGAACTTTCAACTTCAAAAACACCTTTTTCGCAGAATACGTCAATATTGTCCACGGAAATCTCTCCAAGTCTTATTGCTCTGGAGATTGCAGGGAGTTGTTCGTTAATTATCCCTTTGGTTGCTGTCTCTTCTGTCATGTCTCTGAGAAAAAAAGTAAAAAACAAGTCTTCGATATCAATCAAAGAAACTTTTAGTTATCAAAAATAATGAGGTGTACTTGGGAATAGCATGCGCTCCGCAGTATGTAATGGAAATGTCCACAAATGAAATTTCTCGTTTTGCCCTTTCCAGAACTCGCAACATCTTGAGCTCTGTCTCAGTGTTGAGTCCATAACCGGATTTACATTCCACCACCGTCGTCCCTATGTTCCAAAACATCAAAGTATCCATATTGTACCAAAGAGAAGTTGAAAGGACGGATAAGCCAGCTGCTTAAAGAAACTTACCCGATTTAGACATTCGGATCAATCTTTCTCTCAAAAGTTTAAAAAGCTCTTCTTCAGTCGCTCTTCGCGTGTGTTCCACAGTGTAATGAATCCCACCCCCGGCATTATGAATCTCCATATAACTTGCACCAGCCAACTAATTGATCATAAAAAAATCATTAATTATACTAGCTAATGTCATATTTGTCAAGCCTATAACTAACCTTCATTCGAAACTCATGGACTCGATCTCCAGCCCAAACGGGATGCGTGTGAGCGTCAACAAAGCCAGGCAACACGCAGAGTTCCGAAGCGTCAACCTTTCGTTCGAAAGACACATTTCGGTACTTGGCCTTTATCTCGCTGTCATAGCCAATGGCAGCAATTAGCCCGTCCCTTTTGTCATGAAAAAACAATTAAAATCATTCATGGTTAATAAATTACTTAATTCCCATATAAATAAGCATATTGTAGAGAGACTGATAGTTAATTTAATGTTTGTGGGGTGTGGTGGTCGAATATTTTTGATGATGAATACGTTGACTGGGGAGCCCAGAAGTGAAAAGCAATTGAAAGTAAAAAATGACTTTCTCTTTTACAAATTGTTATCCCTCCCCAGAGTACAAATGTCATGTCTTAAAATGAAAAATGGCAACATTTCTCAATCTTCCAGCTTTAGCTCCAAATGATGACCACCACAGAAGATGAACAAAAAACTATTCCATACAATTCAATCCAATTGGAAACGATATGACTTTTAAGTAACTCGAGTCGTCGTCTTACTTTCCAACAACGATGGAAAGTCCATCTTCGGGTTTGGCCACAAGGATTGAAATAGACTTGGCCTCGGGACCCTTAAGGACAGATTGACCAGCCGAGGTCACCCTTACCACTTGTTTTGCGGAATGGATGAGCAGCAACATTGAGTCGGACATGTTCAAAACGATACTAAAACTCAAAATGTTATAGAGATCTCAAGTTGAGATTCTCAACTCTCGACTCGAGTAATAGTAGTTAACTAACTATAAAAGTACGTGCATAAATAAATTATGAAGAGTTGCGAAATCATGTTTGCTTCTTAACAGATTAATTTAGTATTTAGCATCCAGGCAATGAATGAGGAAGATAACACCTAAAAATTAACCCCAGTTCAAGCAACATAAAGTAGAAAAAATAAATAATTTTACGAGCCGTAATAATTAATTAATTATCAACTACCAACTAACTTTGACTTTAGCATCAGCCCGACAGCCATCCATCAATTTCTACATGGATAAACAAGCTCAATTCTTATTTTTCATGTAAAAGTTTGTAGTTGGTAGTAATTCCTTGAGACATGGAGGATTAATATATAAAATAATTATTTGAGGCTATACTAGGAATTAATTATACGTGTCCTTTCTAATAAACTACGGTTCAGTGGGCGAAGGAGGAGATAAGCAGTAAGGAGGCTTAATATAGATCAACAAAAGCGTAGTGACTTGATTATGATTTGCTTTGATTGGCGTCTCAAGCAAAAGGTACTTTGTCAAACAAAACTCATTATTTGAGCAGCTTATCTCTTCTTCTCCTGAAACTGTTGGACATGAGACCAAGAGGTGATTATTAGCATTAATTTACGTGCTTGTAATTTGGCTGGCGTCAGTTGTAATTGGATGCAATGAATCGTTCACGTTTCGAGATCCTTCCTCTCTGCGGCCTCTGCCGTCCTCAGCCCGTAATTTGGGATACCACTTTTTAACATTGAACAAAAATATCATATGGTCCTAGGGAATAAAGAAAGTGACAACAAGTGAGCCTTGAGCAGAGCCTTTGTCCACTTCCCCACCCACAAGAGCCAGTGGGGGTTCTTTTTCAACACCCTGGACATTTTATCCTTATAGTTGTTTCCCATGTGGAAAGTAGCCTACTCCTGAACCATGACCATCTTGTCCAAGAAGAAGGGAAACTCCTCCAAAAATGGCAATGAGGGGGAGGGGACAGAACATATTCCACATCCACACCCTCAAGTAAACCACCCCTCAAATAATCCATCTGTATAATTGTCCTAATTTCATTTATTTCTTTATTTGCAGCCCGAGAGTTTGAGCTTGAATCCCGAACGTTTGTATGGGGAACGTTCCCAAGCCTCCCAACTCTGGTCTCAGCCCCAAAATATCCCCAGGGAAGAAAAGAGGGAAACTAATACAAAACGCAGACATAGGGCATCCCCCATTAGGTAATTTAACCTAAACAATTGAATAATTAAAGTCTTCAAAGTGTTTTAATAATCTAATTTTGGGTTGGCAGGTGCGCTCGGTCTAAACATAGTCGCTTAGAAAGGGAACGAGCAGCAACAGCGTCCCCCAATGGAAACATCCCCTGTGTTCCACCAAATGTCGCAAACTCTGAAAATCCAGTGCCAGCTATCCCACTGTCCTCTAGTCCAGATGTTACTTACAACTCAGAAGATGAGTACGAGGGTCAACCCCATTCCAAAATTAGCGAGGAAGAGTGGGCAGAGGTACGATATTCAAGCTAAAAAGATAATGTTTATTCAATAAGACATTAATCATCACTGTTTTTAATTTCCAGAGAGAACGACGTTTCGAAAAGAAAATGAGAAAGAAAGGATTCATCATTAAAAAGATGGGAGAAGATGGGGCCTGTCTTTTTCGAGCAGTTTCAGATCAAGTTTACGGTGACCAAGAAATGCATAACGTTGTGAGGAAACACTGTATGGATTATATTGTAAGAAGAAGAAAAAAGAATGGAAAAAGAAAATATGTGAACATTTTCTAATTAGAATATTAATTTTACATATATTTGTTTTACAGGCTGCAAATGGGGACTACTACTCCCAATATGTTACAGAGGATTTCGAGCATTACGTGAATAGAAAGCGAATGGACTACGTACATGGAAATCATATTGAAATCCAAGCAATGAGTGAAATGTACAGTCGAACGATCGAGGTTTACTGCTATAGCACAGGTTAGCTTATTAGCTATTATTGTAATTGTACCTTGGTAGATAGCAATAACGATTTATTGTATCTACTACAGATCCAATAAATATCTTCCATGGTACAAATCAATCTGACAACGAACCTATTCGGTTATCTTATCATCGTGGAGTTCATTATAACAGTCTCGTGGATCCTTACAAAGTACGAGCTTACATAATTATTTTTTTTTTGTAGTTAAAAGTAGAAGTTAAAAGTAGTTAGATGTTTGAAGTTATTAGAAGTTAGAAGTTGTGCGTTTTTCGCTTATTTTGCGAATATCAAAAACTTTTAATGTCTTTATGATTTTTTAAGTTTAAATGATTATGCTTGCTCTAAAATGGTCTAAAATTTGTGTACTCACCCTCCCCTTCACATTAACAATGTAACAATGGTTGGGTTGGGTGGATGTGGGTAATAATAATTTAACATTTTTTGTTGCTGCTTGAGGCCCTTAGGTTGCTTCCCCAGCTTGGACCCACCATGCGATTGCAAAAAAAAATGCACTTATGCTTGTCTTGGTCATTTCGACGTTCACAAGATTTCCAATCATTAACCTTCGTAAAACACAATTAAAATGAAATTTTCTATAAAGGCAACAGTGGGTGTTGGTTTGGGTCTTCCTGGACATATTCCAGGGCTGGCAGATAAAAATATTGTAAAGGAAGCCACACGTCAGAGTGAAGACACGTTAATTGAACAAGCCATGCTGGAAGATAAGTTACGAGCTACGGATTGGGAGGCAACAAATGAAGTCATGGAAGAACAAGTTGCAAGAGAAAGTTATTTACAATGGCTGAAAGATAATGAACGACGAAATCGAGCTGTCGTAAGTGTTTTTTAAAGCTGTGTTTTTAGAATGTTTTTATAACTGCTTTCAACTTTTCTTTATATTTTGCAGAGATCTCCAAGTGCTTCCAGCTCATCAGCGACCACTTCCTCATCTGCATCAACATCTGAAGTTCGTGCTCCTCGCCAACGATCACAAGGAAGCACAAATATATCTCCATTAGGATCCCCATTTCGTGGAGACAATGCTTTTCGAAGCTCTCCAAGCCGGTTGACCCCACCTCCTTGTAGAATGTCCCCACCCCCGTCAATTCCGGGTCCTAGTAGGGGTTTACACCAAATGCCACCTTCAATTGCTCCATTATCTGGAAATACCTTGCCAAACTGCTCAGAGACAGCTCTTCCACTTTTGGAAACGTCTTCATTTATAAACCAACTGCCCCCAGAACTTTTTGGTAAGTACATAATCTATTTACATATGTCGTAATAACATTTCATATGCCATTTTTAACGCATTTTAATATATTTTTTAGGGATGAATGAGTGGGATGACGCTGGACTACTTGCTCAAGTATTAGCAGTTTCGCAGCAGGAATATCTGGATAATCTGAAGAGAGGTCGTGAGCCTTCGCCCCCCAAGCACACAAAAGACGACTAGAAGATGTCAGTGATCAATTTAGACAAATTAAGTGGAATTATTATCAAAACCCTTGGTTTAAGTATATAGTCGCTCTCGTTACTTAATTTTAAATTTTAACTAAACTCGCCCAGAAAATATTCGAAAATTTTATGTATCGCAAACTGATTTTACATATTATATAAGTTAGGTTTGTAAGATTACATTTCGCATTCACTGTAGTAATAAATTCAAAAGACGATATTTGAATTCTGAAGAAATGTTGAATTGGATGTTTATTTATTGCTGGCATGTAAGTACATGCATCCATTGCAATAACGTGTTGTCTTTGTTAAGTCTCGTTAATAGACTAATTTTATTTGATATCAATCTAAAATAGGGGATTATAAAGTAAAGGCGGATGAGCATGAGGAGAGTGTGAGTCTTTAATTAAAAAGCAAAGGCTGGCCTACTTGTGTAACTTTTAATTGCATTAATAGAATTGCAAGCAAACTCCAGATTTTATTGATAATTAATAATTAAGACCCTTCACCTCAACATTCACAAGTTGAGAATCTCAACTGAACCCGAGCTGACCAGCATAATTAGTCCCTTGTTTTGTTCTGCTTGCTCTATCTCATCCTTCCTCCTCATTGTTCCTCATAAATTAATTAATTGTCATATTTAATGTGTGTTTTGCAAATGACAAGATTTATTGGATAGGAATATACGCATACGAATCTTCAAAATGGGAGAGTTGGTGCGGTTGACTAATTTGGAAGAATAATATTCTAATTAGGATATTCCCTGGCTGTAAAACGGGACTATGTCGTTGTTAGTTTAGCTAGAGATCCTATCGATTCTTCAAACTATTGTTCCAAAAATTACCCTTTTAGAATCCCATAACAATCTCGTTATTCTTTTTTTTTCATCTCACAACTCCATCAACGCCACATGATACATATGTATATTTACATGTATATTTTTTATTAAGTTTTTTTCAATTTTTATTGTTAATTCTATTAAGGGCACAAATAATTGACTTTCTCGTATGGTGAAAGTGGGCAATTTCTACTATAAATTAGCATATTAGTGTACTTGATTTGGAGTTGGCATGCTCATCTTCATCAAAAACTTCATCATGGTTGGATGAAATTTCTCATGCAACATCGAGTTTTGTCGAAAAAATGGTTTTTATTGTACACTTTTCTCTACAAACTTTTTGCAATAATTACTCCCTCATCAGAGTACTTAAATACAAGTGGGACAGAATATATTATTACAATTTAATGCTTTTGTCTTTTCTTCGGGGTTATAAATTTCAATATGGGCATCCACCTGAAAGATTTGTTTGTATAAAGTGGAGATGAGTAGATAAGTCTCATTTCCGTCTCTGCTCCGTATTCTAATGATAATTACTCATTAATGCTTCTGCTGCGTTATTAATTCCTCACCAAAGGGTCGGCATTCTTCTTTCTTGGAGTTGCGGGATCGCTTTATCACAAAACTTTCCGCTTCTTGGAGATGGCCATTAAGAGTGAAGTTGTCTATTGAATTTACATGACACGGCATACAACCAGATACTTGAACTTGATTGACAAAATCTGGTCTGATCTCTAAAACATACCCTGCGACTGTCTTTTTGTGGTCAAAAAATGATCTAGTGACCTCCTCGCACTCTGATCATCCCCATAGATTATCCTAGAACTAAAACATGCAACCAACTCTTGAAAATATAACTACTCTGCCTCAAATTCATCTCATCAGTCGTCGTCTGGACACAGAGAGTTGAAAACCATTGTCATCATCAGTACTTAGCCTTAGGACCTGTAAACAAGCCTTGTAAAGAAAATCCATTCATCGTTCCTCATAAAAATTGTTCTTGTGTTCTTCATAAGCGATTGAGAAACATTTTGCAGTGCCACAACTGGGAAAAATTTAACAGAGATTTGGGTTTTGTGGACCGCTTTTTTAAATACTGGTAAGCAAGCAAAACCTAAAAAAGAGTAGTTCAGTTGTGCCCTTGAGCCCTTGACGTTATTAATTATAAGAAACTCATGCAGCTATGACTATTTGAGCATTTGTTTGTTCTTGACCGTCAATTTTTGTATGCATTCGAAACCAGAAAAGAACCGCATTGCAAAAAAAGAACCCAAAAGCATTGCATTTTAATTATACCCAAAAAGTAATCAAAGAGAAAATGTTTCGTTTGGTTAATCATAAAGTTGGGTTACATATGTTAATTGATTAGACTCATTAATAGTTTAGGGCACATGTTATCTTCTTCTTGTTTCTGTTGAGTATAATTTAATTGGCATTTACGTTCTGCATTCTAATTTATTGCAAGGAAGAGAGAAGAAAGTGAATGAAAATCATTCCCCAAATGCATCCATCCGTCTGCTCAATATTCCTCTTCATTTCCTAATTCCTACAAGTATTTGCTTAAACGAATCATATCTTATATATTTTCTTTATACATGGTCATAGCCACCGATTCCTTTTTTTGCAAACATGCCACACTTTAAATGACAAAGTAGTAAAAAAGGGAAATGATTCATGATTCAAATATCACTTACTTACTTCTATCATGCGTTTATTGAGATGGCTAATTAACTAATTGTAAGTTTGTTGGTAAATTGTATTTATTTATTTATTGGCGGAGGCCAAAGAGTGGCTTTGTTGTTGAAGATCCATAATTTAAAGGGAAAGAATCATGTCTTACGAATTGTAGCGTGTCTGCAAAAAAGTTTGGCATCCGCCTGGCTGCTTTTGGATGCGTATCTTCATATTGTAAACTAGGTAATCTTCAAAACTTTTATTCCTCATATATGCACTCATTGAGAGTAACAACGCTTTTAGTTTAAATCCTCTTAAAAATTTAAAAGTGGGTGAGATTCATTACCAAGAATGAGCTCCCTTCTTTTCAGTTTGTGATATCATCATTATCAACCACACAATACATAGTCATTTGGTCATGAGAACTCGCACTGTCCACCTAAAACAATGCCGTCCCCCCTTTCCCCCCATTTCCATAGTATTTGAGTCCCCCCACACGCAAAAAACTTTCGACATGAAAGAAAAGTGACATATCTTGTAAGTATTTACATTAGCTTGAAGTGGTTGATTATTTTCTTGGAAGAAAATGTGTTAATTAATCTGTATATTTTTTTGTTTTCGTATAGGTTTGCATGAAAACACAGACACGATGGAGTCTTCGAGATGCATCCGAAAGAAATAATTGAAAAGTTTAAGTTGTTGAAAATATCAAGCTAAAATTTCTTTTGCGAGAGTGCACTATGAAGTTTTCTTGGTCCTGTTGGCTCTCAGCTTCTACGACAGTTGTTGTAGTTTTAGTTTGTGTGTCCACAATTTTTTCTACGGGGGCCCTTGCCATCAAAGAAAAGGGTCATAAAAACCACAAACATTTAACTCGCAGTTTGACCACGGATTGCAACGGACAAAAGTGTAATGACAAAAGGAAAAGCAGTAAAAGAAAACTTTTTTCGGACAACTTTGTCACTCCCCAAAAGAAATCAAATAAAGTGGAAAATGGGACAATGAGCTATCCTGGGGACATGGACTCAATGTCAAAAACTATACGAAAGTTGAGGAAAGAGTGCAAACTGAGTAAATACAATGGATTTACATGCAGAAAACTAAAATTTTACTTGTGGCTTATAAAAGGAGTAGACAACTCTGTGGCCAACTTATCGCCTTGGATAGAGTTGGTTCCAAATCCCGAACTGGTGTCCAGTGATAATGTGACATTGAGTGGGCGTGAGCTAATGCCTGAGAACTTGCCCGAGGAAATTGTTTTTAATGCATTACGAAAGTGGGGAGATGAGATTGAGTTGTACTTGTTCCAAAAATATAAAGAATTTGTGAAAACCAGGGAACTCAAAGTTACACTTTATAAAGATGTAGAGCTTCGGGTCGCACCAAGGACGCGTTCTTTGACCGCAAGATCATCGTCATCAAGTCCAAGATTTTTTTGGGATCCAGGATTTAATCTCAAGCTCAAACTCCCATTTTTCAAAGATGAACTCAGTAAGTGAATTTTTCCATTCCAGATGTATGAATTCGAATTGATGAGACTCGCATAACTTTATTAAATTGTCCTTGGCCATGGCTTAACTTGACTCTATGCAATGTTAATTGCTTACGTGTTAACCTACAAATGCTCACGAGATTGCATCTCGTAAAATAATATTCTTGCGGTGGATTATGAGACATTAAATTAAGTCGTTAGCTTTAAACTGTGTGTTACATGATGTACAACGATTAGTTTTGCAACAGTGTATGACTTGAGTCATTTTATTATCTGTTACAAATTAAAAATGAGTAAATGGTCTGGAAATTATGGAAAGGTCAAAAATGATTATTAAGGCCCTTAATATAATTATGAAATGAATTTAATTAATGGAATGGAATCATACATTGCTGGTGCATTTCCTTCTTTGCTTTGTGATGAATTCATTTATCTGACAGAAAAATTGAGTTCGCACACTTTGTGCATGACTTCTCGTGTGTGCAACTTACTCAGCCTTTGTTTTAGATCTTTTTGTTGATCAAGACGTTTTTATATAAAATGGGACTCTGTAGCACCTTTCCTTTTTGTTTCACATGAAAAACCAATCAATTTTTCATCCATTTCCTTAAAAACCAGATCAATTTTGAAGGGAAAGTGAAATTTTTAAGTTTAAATATGTTTAATATATACACATGCACTCAATAATGATTGCTTATATATATTATAACTTTTTAAAAGCTTTTATCAAGAGATGCAGGCAAACAAATTTGCATCTCCAAAATTTCACCTACTTATTTCCTAATCGGTTCAAATTACGCAATTTGCACAATTTAACTCTAAAAAGTAAATGCAGTTTTTGAGCCTTTTCTTTCATTCCACGAAGGAGATGCAATGGAATATGATATGAATTAGGTCATTAATTGTTTCCTTGCTTGTCTCATCATTATTTTCAAAAGTAACAAGAGTACTTGAGCTTGGCTGTAACAAGGTGGCCAAATTACAGAGAAAAACATATAAGACCTTTTTTTTAAATGCACATTAATAAATACTAAATATGTATAATGATAATTCATTCATTCATTGACAATTTAATGTATTTTTTCACAGAGGTGGCCATTTCAACTGGGCCCAGTTTTCTGGCTGGAATAGGAGCAGGAATTGTGATTATAATTATCAAGAGCATGTTTGCCCCCTTCCTCATTGGGATGAAATGGATGATGTACAACATGTTTTGGAAAGACGGGAGTCCATGGGACATGATGAAGATGGTTTGGGGAGGTTATGGGGGACCAGAGCCATGGGAATCTAATCTTCCTCCCCCAGCAATCGAAAACTATGAGCCCCCAAATGTCCACCATCCTCATTTTGACAATCACAGGGCCCCCTCTCATCATGGGGGACCTCCGCCCCCTCCCTGGCACCAACATCATCCAGATCAAAATCTCCAATTTAGTCAAGTCAACCCAATCCTTCAAGGACTTGCTTCTTCTGAAGGGAGAAGGCAGGCCAACTTCAAATCCATAATGGAAGGGGGTAGTGGGGATAATTATGGAGGAGATAATTATATCCCCTCTTCCGCTCTTCAGGTTGAGGTGGAAAACTATGACCCCTTCTATAGCCCCCTGCTCTCTAGAATAGACTCCATATTCACGCATCTGGGTTATCATGACGAAGGGTGCAGGGAACGAGCCGTTTGTTCAATTTACAAATTCCCTGTCAAATATGCCCCCTACAGCAACCTCCTCTCAAACTTCATTTCAAAGTAAGTCCAGATTCGAGTCATTTATTAATGTGACATATTTTGCATGCGACTTATTAGTGCATAACCAAATAGATGAGGATGATCTCATTAAGGAATGAGACTAGTCAATTAATCCAGTATCCGTATTAGAATTGGTCACATCATACATGTAATGAAATGAATTGTATGCATCTTTCGTTGTTTCTCATGTAAAATTATGATTGATGATTAAATTGGTCATATATCTTGGGTTGACAGAACAGGGATAAAATTCCTCGAGGATATGCATAAATGCTAATTGGGATTCACGTTTCAAACAAAGCACTTTTACGTATCTACCTATTTTTTTGGGCCTCTTTAACAATTTTTTGCTCCTCAATAATTTCTCAGCAACAGTCTTTTTATTTAGTACGTGTAAATTTTATATGAGAATGTAGCAGAAAAGTTTATCCCAGTTTTTAAAAATAATTGAATTAAAAATAACTGCTTTTTAGGAGACAGTTATACATTTGAGATAACATTGACACCTCTAATAGTTCTCTATCTAACCTGTAATCTGAGAGACCAGTGTGCATGGCAAAGAAAAGAGTTCAAAAATGCAACTTGTTTTTTTTTTCTTTTGTGGGATAAAGATCGCACAAAAGTCTTTCGGAGATCACACCTTTGATTTATACGTATAATCATCAGATGAAGAAGACTCATTTTTGATAAACAATTATGCCAGCGTGTCACGCACCCAACAACCCACCCAGTAGTTGGTCTAGTTAGTTAAAACAATCTGTCTCATTTCCTCCAACCAATTAATTTGTATAATCCCATACTTTTTTAGGCATCAATCTGAGCTTAAGCGTCCGGTGACAAAATCAGGAAAAATACTCCGCTACTTCAAATACATGAAGGCAGCCAAAGATGGACAAAGTCAGGGGAGCTGTATTGACATTTACCCCAATTGTGACCATGACACAGACTCTGTTACCAATCTTCCTATGGTATTTATTTTATAAATAGTCAAAATTAAAATGGTCAATATATAATAAATGATCTGTTTAATAAATGTAGATCACCACATTCAATCAATTGTCTGAGTTGATGGGAGCTGAAGCTTCTGCTCCAAGTGGACTTTGACGAAAAAATTGAGACTTTTAAAATGTTGAAGGGAATGAACCCACCGTGGTGAAGAGGATAATAATGATTTGTTGTTGGTTACAATTAATTGGGTGAAATGGAGACTTGGTTTGAATTACATACGTCCAGACGACTGACTCACCTACTTAATTTTTCTTCATATAATTCCAATGGACGGGAAAATGATCAAGACATAAAAAATAGTTCCTTAGACAAGTATCTGATAACTAAAAGTAAATGAACTGAACTGCCCAACTTATTAATCTGCTAGCTCAGACTCGTATTACCCAAATTTCAAACACTTTGTAAAAGATCATTCACTCCTGGATTCTGGATGGATTGCTGAATTAATACTCCGCCAAATGTATGAGCTATGCAAATATTAGTGTACTTAATTTATTGTTTTTTAACATTGTTATTATTTATTTCACATATTTATTTATTTATTGAGACAAATATTTTATGAGTAGCTATATATTTATTTATTTATTTATTTATCCCTAAGTATATGCACAAAGGATTGCAAAGAGTCAGAAGAATTAATAGACTCTGGTTAAATTATTTAAAAGACATGATGATGATTTGTTCGGATGGAATTATTGGACAACTACTGAATAAAATTTTTAATATTTTGTGGACAGACAAGAAGGAGTATGAATACTGGCTTATGCTAATTGTTGGCCTATTTATTGATTATTAAGGTTAACAAACCCCTGGGAGCGTGAATGGAATTAGCATTGTTGTCTAACTGAGTGTGATCTCATTATCATTGGCAGAGCGTCCAGTTAGTAGTAATTAGTTGTGGCTTCACTCCATTTACTGAGTGACTCAATGGATCGGTTTTAACGGTTTGAAACAGTGTTTAAATTGTTGGCAGGTTCAATGACATCATACAACTAAATCACATTATAATAAATTAGCAGTTAACTAAACAACATGTAACGTCCACTACTGGACATCATAAGATGAAGAATTCCGCAGCCACTTGTCAAAAAATTTTGTGGTGTGAGAAGAAGACCAAAATCTACAAAGATCATTCAAACAATACTTACACGGCCTCAAAACACATCATTTCTCCAAATCAAGTTATCTTTCTCAGTTAACAATGTGCCAAGTTAAACAATCACTCTGTAAACAATGGATATAATTGTGATTTTTTAATAAAAAAACTAAAACTGAGCACTTATAAATAGTTGAGAATCCCAGAGATTTGTCACCAGAGAAGAGACAAACGTTTTGGTATTAGAAGCGAACAAATCTTTTGCTTAGCCCATTCTTCACTTATTTTGGAAACACGGGAAAAATATTACTCGGAAATTTTACGCAATGGGAAGCAAAGGTTAGTTGTTATATGTACAAAACAATTTTTAAATTAAAAATTCTATATAGAAACTTTTGTTTTTTTCAAAAAAATGGTTGTTTTCAGTGTCTTGCGCCTTGTTGACGCTCTTTTTATCTTCCTGCGGTTTTGTTTTGGGCGACGAAGTGGACGATCACCATCAACGCGGAGAGGAGGTACATTCGAGACAAAAACGGTTCATCTACTTCAACACCCAATCTCCTGTTGATATCGGTAACCCATTAATAATGCATAAATCTGCTATTTTTATTGTTCTCTCCAAATGAAATTCATTCATTTCTAAATCTCTCATTGTATTATTAGTAAGCCCATGAGTGTTTAAGTAACTCGAGACCAATGGTTGGTTAGTTGTGGCTGTGGCTTATTGCTTTGCCTGGTTTTATATAATGGAGGACTCGCTCCCATGAAAATACAGGGCTCCTCCAGTCTGAAATAATTGTTTTGCAGGGCTCCTGATCACTCTTCCCTTGTCATTTGCCCTGCCGACATTTAACCTGAAGACGAGCAGGCGATTCAGTCGATCACTAAATGGGGGCGAAAATGACATTATGGGGAACTTGACGGCGGAAGACATTTTGCCAGCAGATTCCTATGATGAGCCCGCATACTCTGTGGAGTTGGGAAAGATGCTCACTTATTTCACAATTCTCGAGGTAACTTTATTGGGTTGTTTTTAGCAGCCTTGGTTTAATGAATGAAAGGTATCCTAATTATGTCATAAATCCTCAAAATAAGTCAGATCCATTTATTGGGATCACTGGTAGGAATTGGCAGGTAGTCATAAAAAATGAGACAAAAATAAATCACTCCATCCTCCATCACAGAAATATTTAGGCAGAGAATAAACAAGACTCATAAAAAACAAGCAGGGAGAAAGGAAATAAACATGCTTCCGAATCTTGTTAAATTTAGGCTTCATTGTTGTATTCATGGCCTTGAACTTGAAATGTTCAATTAAAGGCTTATATAGTTTGCTGGAGAAGTTTCCAGGGGTTTTCCAAAAAGGTGGATGAGTGAGGTCCCGTTAAGTTTGAGCCCTGGGTGGCCCTTTTATACCCGGGTAGAGTGGGAGCAGGTGGATGGATTTACAAGTGAGTGACTTGCAGTGTGTTTAATAAGGGCTGGCTGAAGGGAGCCGTTGGTAGAGACCTTGGAGACTTGAGAATATCATTGAAGGAGGGCAATGACCCAAGGTGATGGAAGAAGTCCTTAAGGGCTCAGCCTCATTACCCCGCTCCCTCTCTTCCACCTCCAGTCTCATTGTTTATGCATGCCAACAGCCCTGACCATGACTACAACCCTGCTCTTGATCCCTATCACCACTTTTTGATATCCAGGAGTCCTTTAATGAGTTTCAATTAAATCTGGGCTCCATCTAAAAATACTCAAAACCTGTTTCCTCATCATCATCCTACAACCTCCTATAAATATATTTTTTTTATTAAAATTCCAGATTGAGGAAGATATCTGCCAGCAGAGAATCATTTGCGACATATTCACAGATGCCGACAAATACAAGCCAATCAGCGACATATTCATGAGAAAACTGACGTAAGCATTAGGCATGGAGCATTTTTTTATCAAGGGTTAACATGATTATGATGAACTGATTAATTAGGGTTGATCGAGGTCCAATTCCGGAAAAGATGACGAGCAGATATTACCGATACGTGAGGGCGATGCAACAGGGGATGGCTTCTGGGGAATTGGGATGCAAAAAAGAGTTTGGACGATGTCCGTTCTCAGCGGAAGAAAGACTCAACATGCCAGCCCTTCATTTCTGGACCTATCTCACAAATATCCTTCGCATGGAGTTCAGAGACGAGTAATTAAAATCACACCCACTCGTCTACCTCTACGTCTTCCTCTCCACCTTTTTGTGTTTGTTGTGGTTATATATAATTCCTCCAAAAATTTGTAGCGGGTGACGGGGGCTTAAATTTAGATAGTTAAACTAATTTTAACAAGTGTTTTTAAAAGGTTTTATCTAATAAATGAGGTGTTCATGTTGTAATCTCATATTCCCTTTTTCCTCCATCCATAATGCAACTATTAAATCATCAACTTCATTTGACACTTGCTTAATATTTTGAAGACAGTGTGTTGCCACAAAGCCATTAATGCAAACCAACCACTTGTCGCATATATAAATAAATATATACATTTTGCCTTTATAAAGGAGGTCAAAAGTAAGCACACTTAAGTAAGTAATCCAGTCATTTACTTAACTTGGACTTTTAGTTTCACATTTCAATAATCAAGTCAAGAAAGAATACGAAATGAAGTGGCCAATTTTTTAGGGAAAGGGTGGTCCACGTTGGTAGTCTCAATTTGAGACGTTGGGGACCTGTCTCTTGTAAAACTTGTAAATATTGGACAGTCCCTCGTTGTTTAGATGATGGAAATTGGCAAAGTATGAATGAGTTGGTGAGGTGACATGATAAAAAGGTTTTTTTGTGATGAATCAACAAATTGAATGAATTTAAATGAATGAATGATGAGGAGAAGAGCGTAAAAATGAGAGTCAATGATGCGAAAAGTGGCCACGATGCATAATTACTAAAACATCCACTCGTTTGGCACGTCAAATAACGGAGACTTTTTTTTTACATGACATGTTTGTTTCTGCTGGGTTTTACTTAAATACACATTTATTTCATTTTAAAATATTTGTAAAAAATAAAATCATTTTCCTATCAACTAGATAATGAATGTTGGGAATAAATTAGTTGGTGGGTAGTGCAATAAAAACATCTCTAAAGTTAGTAGTAACTATTTGGCCGGATGGGGAATAAATACTGAGAGAGGACTAAAACAATTTATAATTTTGCAACACGAACCAAATTAAAAGAATTTTGATGGGGATTTTATAAAAGTGGCAGCTTTTTCTTCTTATTTAGTAATTAATAATTTTTCATCAGTCTTGTACATCATCACGGAGTCACGTCCATTATTGTCCCCGAAATAAATATTTGTCAATGATTTAGGGAATGGGGATTTAGAGGAAATCTTAAGTACAAAAACAATAGCACAAGAGTGTGGCTTATTTAGACATCGGGATACTTGTTGGCATTATGACTCATTTGTGTAGCAAACAGTAAGTGTTAAAAACAACAAAAACTGTTCCGGATTCAAGGAAAGTGGGACGGATGACGCGTCCTTCTCCATCCTGCTAATGACGATGAATAGTCTGCCTGAAACCAAAAAAAAAGAAGACAATTAATTTAATTGTAAGGTGGTGGTGGTTAATGGAATGTTCGAGAGTGTTAAGGTTAAGGTTGTGCTGGTTAGCGTTAAGAATTGGGTCAGTCAATGCACTCGGACTACGTGACTCTTTTCCCAAGTGACAAGATGTGTGTTAAGAAAGTATTCCTCTACAACTTATTTATGAGCCTGCACCGTTATGAATCTCAAGTGGAACAACGGGACCTGGACTCTATTTTTAGGTAAATCATTGTTCATCACCCTTTCTTCCTTCTGGAGCAAGTATGCTTGGATAACAGATATCTGAGGTCGTCCCAACAAGAGTCCCGTAACTCAAACAACAACCTGTTGCCTACATACATAATGTGTATCTAAGAACTGCCTACCTCAAGCCCAAACTCTTCTTCCGGGATGTGCGAAAGGAGTTTGGCAGTGGATTCATTGGATTGCTTAGCTTGGGCCAGTTTTTGTGGCATTGGGAATCAAGAGTAGGTTAGTCTTTGGCTGGAGGCATTGGAATAAAAGTGCATCGGCCTTTAACGGTTGTGGCCAACAACGCACTGTTGTTGAAGCAGATGCATCATCCACTCCAGTTTGCTCAATTAAAAATTCCTTTGTATGCTTAACCCTGAGGAAGTGAGGGCTTTGTTTAAAAATACCTACCAAAGTGAGATGATTGGAGCTCATTGAATTTTTCTCCAACTCTTTTAAGAAAACCCATTTATCATCCAAATGAAAGAGTTTAGTTTACCTCAAAAATGAAAAGGTATACAAAGAAATCCAATTTCAAAACTCTGCCAATTGCATTGCACATCTGCATGTCTTGAGAAAAAGAGGAAAAAAGTTGATCTTGAGAAAAATATTTTTGGGGCAGATGTTGTTGATTGAGAGAGAGAGAGATTATCAGTTGATAACCCTCCAGCAGTCACCGGATGTGTGTGAACTTGAAATGAGTGACATTGACATTGAATTCATTTTTGGCATTGGGACTGCTCAAGAGAGTTGTCAATTAAAAGATGTGTATTTGTAGTAAATTATTACGACATACACAAAGTTCCATGCCCTCCACAAAGGTCAGTCTCAAATTCCCAGATAAGGAACTTTTCCACGGGTCCCTTTCCTTCTCATTTAAATATTCAAATATAATAAATACGACACTTGAGTGGATTTTTTGTTGCACTCCTTCACTTTTTTATTTCCTACCAAGATAATGATGTAAGATGTAAGGGTAAAAGACGGGATAAGAATAAGGGACAAAAAATTGTTGAAAAGTTTTCGGTAAAAAAAGATAAAAATTCAAGTTCCCGGAAGCCTCAATAAAGAAATTAAATAAAAATTGGTGAGGAATATAATGGCACGTGGATGATGGAAAATGGGAGGAAACAAACATGTACAAGATTTCTCAGCAGACAAAAAAGATGAATGAGAACTTTTATATTTATATAACCCTTTATAGACACAATGCAAAGGAGCAGGAAGTGAAAAAACTTTCTGTTGCAAAAATCCCCAAAATATCAGATTTCTCTGCCTGTCTCAAGTGAACGGAATTTGGAGAAGATTGAGATGGTTTTACGGTAAAAAATATAAAAAAGTAAGTAGATGAGGAGCATAAAAGTACATAAATGATATTCAAGGTTAGCCCTCCCTTGCCCTTCACAATCTATACGAAAAAGAAACCAATAAAAGTTTTCCTCCTCTTTGACTTTTCCTCAACCTGCGACAGTGAGTGCTTCAGAAATAACACAATGATAATAAGCTATAACATGAGGCAAGGTTAGTGATGGCAATAAATTGGTGATCTAGATATCGGCATTGTCCAATAAAGAGCAAGACCTTCGGAGCAGGCTAAAAAACTCTCACTTTCTCAGGTGGCTAATTAGTGGGGCTAATTGGGAGTAGTAGCTTAAGAAGAGATGATGATGACATAACGATCGAGGAGTGAGAGTGCAACAGGTGAATGAACAGCCCAGAGAAGAACCACATGGAACAACAACAATTGGCTTCGTATCGATCACCACCAACTATCTATGCAAACCTGCCCAAGCCACATACAAATGACACCAAGGTGCAAAAACTATTTGGAAATTTGGGTGTTACCCGGAAGAAATGACGAGTCTCAACTCATTCAGTTCCGTCTACTTACATTCACTCCCTCGTACACGGAAACGAGTAACACAAATACATGGATATGCATGCAAAGAAGAGAAGAGAAAACTTTCACTTACCCAATGAGAGTTGTGGTGAAGGAAGTGGTAAAAGTCCATGGCTTTGGAGAAGGTGGAGAAAGCTTCACCAAAATTTTACTTTTTTGAGACGAGGGACAAGTAAGTGGACGTGGGCTTGACGAGCTGGTCAGTAAAGACCGGTGGGATCCAACTTCTTTGGTGGGTCCATGGCGAGTTTGTTTCAGTTTTTTGAAGTAGGAAATTTGTCAAAAATGTAAATTTTTAATTGGCAGTGAATGGGTTACTTCCCAGTCGTTTGTTTGTTTATTTATTGTTTGTAGTTCAGTACAATCCAGTGGGGTCGAGGGTCTTGGGGTCGAATGCCATATTAGGCTCTTTTAGGATTCGAGGGAGAATGATGCTTTGGCTTTGGGAGCAAAGTTGCGAGTGACTGAGAAACGGAGTTGTCTCTGATTTTAAAGGAAAGTTTTTCTTTCTCCGATCCGTCCGTGGGATGGTCTGGTAAGTAAATGAGACGGAGTGTGTGTTATGTGTGTGAGAGGTGAGTTTAAAGCTCACCAACAAGAACTAAAAGAACCCCTGAGTGAATAGCCACCCAGTCAAACCAACACTAACTAACTACTCCCAAGTAACACCAAGACCCAAGATACCTACTCATCCCCGGAAGTAATCCCCAATATTACCACTTTGTTGCAATACAAATCCCTCTCGGATTTAAAAAAAAAATGGTACAAATTCCCAAGGCTTTTAAAAAAGCGAGATTGGGAATTTATGAGACGAAGGGGACTGTTGGACTGGAATGGGATGATGATGGATGTTGGTCAACGAACGAAATATTGTGGTAGCCCCAGTCTCCAGCCAAGAAGATGAAGCTGCACAATGAAGATGATCCACGCTTTGAATGTTAATGAAGAAGGGAGATTCCCTTGCATAAATATAAATCTCTTTTTGTTCTACTTCTCTCACCCCAAAAACTCCAAATTTTTGATGCACGCAAATGAGTCTCATTACCATTATGTACCACACGTAAATAATAAATCCAGGCTACTCTCATCAACATTCATCCCGCATTCAATCCCTGACTGAGGAATTATAAACGTGACCCTTGAAAATTGGGGCTAATATAACTTTGGACAGACAGCTACAAAACAATACGAGATGAGATGAATGGAGAGACCGATGCAATTTTCTCATATTTTTGTTAAAGCTTATACTTGGTTGTAGAAGGGGAAGTATAAATATAAATTAATTTTGGCTATTTATACTGGAGCACGGCTTTTTTTAACACAAAAGAAAGACAAGTTTTAAGATGGACAATGGGATTGTTTGCTGCAAATAATAAAGGAAAGTGTTAACGATCAATGTTTTTTTAGCTCAGCTTCGTTTCTCCTTTTTCGAGAGTTTGTTAGTGGTAAGTAAGAGAGTAAGCGTGAAAGTGAAATGTTATTTTTGGCGGAGGCAGGTAAGGGATGGACCCTTAGTTTATGAGGATCTTTGAGAATAAAAGGATCTACAGACATCCGAGCCACTTGTCTGCAATGGACAGGTAACAATGAGCCATTGAAGGGTCAACCTCAGAGGTTGTGTAGGTTGCCTCAAAGGGCAATCTCCTCAGGGTCAACCAAGGGAAGCAAAATAAACTATAATAATAACAATAATAATAATAATAATGCCCTTCTCCCCCATTGTCCATATTATTGACCATCAAAGTATTTGCGAGCCCATAGAACAGGTAACACAAGTAACTAAATAAGTAAGCTCAGAGGACGGAAGTAAGTAAGTGCTGAGAAAGCATTGGATTCATTGTTGGTCCATATATTGTTTGATTATTATGATGATATGTGTGTGGGACGTTGACCCAGGTATTACGGGACTTGGATTGATGGCTAATCAGGGCTCCCTGCGGACAGCTCTAAAGCACTACCGCCCTTTGGCAGTGCAATTTATGCATTGTGGCCAAACAATGAAAGAAGATGAAAGGACAAGAAAAGCAACGGTCCATCAACACTTCCTGCATCTCACTTTCACAACGGACCCTGCCACGGTCCTGTTATGAGGAAGTGGCCAAACACATATCCACTTCTTCTCCCAACAATTGCAAATTCTGGCTAAATGCTTGCATTCTATAGTATTACGTAACAATAGCCGTATCTATTGATTGAGATAGTGACTAGCCCACATTGTTGGCGATGGGCTGGTTATAAAATATCTGTGCTAACTCTCACGGGTTGAATGTCCCTGTTGTTTGACACACCAGGCGATCCTATGCCATAAATCCAGTGCAATTTGCTAATTAGGCGGATTATGGATAGGGAAAGATCAATATCCTTGGTTGATATTTGAGAGGAATAATTGGGTGATGATATCTTATGGGAGAGCCAATGTTTGGATTTCAAGTTTTTTGAACCCCGAGAGTCCGACTCATTCATGGGTCTTGTGGTGAATCCTGTGGAGTGCAATTTCTGCAGCCGTCCAACAACTTGTGTCACACGTACAAAGTGGAGCTCAGACTCTTAATTCCTCCTTGTTTGCAAATCCAACATATTTGAACATATACCCCCAATGCAACGTCTTGCTAAAACCAACTTTTACGGAAGTCTTCGCCTTGACTTCACCTACCAAAGTCATTCACACCTCGACCCACATTTAGCAAACACCACCGACAATAGCCACCACCGAAATGGAAAACCAATTAACTACAGAACTATCTGCATATCTCCGAACTCGGTATTTTTGGACATGCGGTGATGCCAGCCCCAAATTTGCAAACCGTGGGCTGGACAGGTTACGCACAAATCATTATTCCACATCATGCCAACAACCTTGTTCAAATTATCCCAGGTGTACAAGATAATTTCATTGATCATGCCCCTAACTAAACGTATTAACCCCGCAACAACGTTTCTCTCACATACTCATTTATTTAGAGTTAGATCATCATCGTACAGATTGAAAAGTATTGTTTCAATTTAACTGGAGCTTTCTCATCCAATTGTTACATGGCAAATCTTTGCATGATTTATACACCTGCTCATTAATAACATCTGCATTCCCTCCAGCAAAGCAAAGCAAAGCAATCAACTTCTTTCGTCATCCTCACAAATCCATTTTTGCTAATGCTTAACCCCTTTGGGACGTATCTGGGAAATTTGAGATTTTATAATCACGCATGAGGGGAATCTGAGAAAGTCTCAATAAGCCAACGATATATCGCGATAGAACAATAAATGAAATAGAATTTGTTGGCGTCCTAACTGCTCAATTATGTATAATCATTCGAAAAGTCTTGGCCTTGACAAAATGCTGGCGAATAAAATATCAATGATTCCAAACATTTTTTTGGGGATTTGACCACTCCCTGAATGCAGAGCATTGCTCATTTCATAGAAACCTATTAAATACTCTATTGTTAACCATTTTGAGTGCATTAGAAAGCACGTAGTTTCTCCAATATTTATTAAACATATTATAAAGTTAAATTAAACATTACAAATTTATTTTTTGAATTGAATGAAATGAGACAAAATCTCAATTTGAGATTCTCAAATTCGTGATTCAATCCAGTTCACAATTGATGTGAAGAGAGAGCGAAATTTAAACAAAAATCATTGATCAGAGAAAAAAATTAAAGTGTCTACTCATTTTTGACGACTAATACTAAAAATACTAAAAATCCTAAGTAGTTTGACCTCTCGGTGATTTTCCTAGATCAATTAAATCATCCCTGAATTTGGTAGTAGGTTAAAGGTTATGCGAATGTAACTCGTCGTTTGTTCAATCGCCGAGTCAACATGTCGCAGTTTTTATTTCAAGGAGACTTTCGTCGCAAGCCGCATCAGACGTTGGGAGGGAACTCTAGAGTTTCCGAGGACAGACAGGCCCTTATCCAAAGGGCAGAGGCAGAACGAAATCGCAGAGAGGTATACCATTGTTCAATATAATTAATTAAGTAATTGTTCCTTGATGATTATTAATCAAACCCTTGTTTTTTATTAAGAGGGAACGGTTGGAACATTCCGCACTTCTCAAAATCCAAGCTTTTTTCAAAGCATGTCTCGAAAGGAAGCGAATGCGGACAGAATGGATGAATGAATTTGAGGACAAGAAGAACAAGGGACAATTGTCAGATCATGACCTCTTCTTTCAAATCTACCGTCTCAACATGTTCTTTCAACACAGGAAGGTGGATGATGTGCAAAAATTGCTGGAACTTGGAAAAATCCTTCTCACTAAATATCAAACTGTTACGGAAGCCATGAAAAGAGACAAAGTCACTGCTTTTGCCATGAAACAAGTCATTCAAAAATGTTTTCGTTGCCTCAATACTCCGCATATTCCAAATGCCGTATTACTCCGACTCATTGAAACATACACAGACCCTTCAAAGTATGAAGATTCCGAGTCTGACGTTGTTTCTCAACTTATCGTGAACATTTGGATGTTTCTGGTTGAAGAAGCTAATTTATTTGCATCGTACAGAACGTTTCTAGAGGCTAAAATTCCCCCTATGCAAAATGAGACTGAAGTTAACCGAATAACACAAGGCTACGACTATTTGCTTGTGTACAAAAGAGTCTTAGGTCTTAAGTCTGGTCTGAAAAATAAGAATATTCAAGTTTCAGTCAAATCAAGAAATTACAATCTGGATAGTGCAATGGATATTATCATGTCAAAGTTCGCCGATTCCTTTTCTCAAAACGTGATTCCACTTGAAGGAAACAATGGGATTGCAGCATATTTCATTCTCCCAAGAGTTTGCAGCTTTGTCCCCTGGGAAGGTTGGATTAAAGTAGTTTCTCTTTATAAATTTATGGGTAAAGGAGGGGACGGGAGTGGGATGAGGCACATTTTTTACACAACCCTAATTTTGGTGCGAAATATGGAATTAAACGAAAATGGAGTTCAAAGTTTACTTCAGATTGTGATTGGTCTTCTCCCTTCAATTGATCCTAGGTATTTTTTCCCTCACTACGATGGATGATGATTTTTTGTGGATTGATTAATCTACAATTTTATATTTTTTTAGCTTTGCCCCGACTCAATTTGTTGGAGGACTTACAAAACATTTGGAAGATGTCGATGAAGATATGGATTATGAAGAAGAAGAAGAAATTCACGAGGTCTCTTCTAAGCAGTTAAACACTACATATTTTCAAGAGTGCCAAATGGTATGTCAAAGAAAGAGTGCCAATTCATTAATTTTTTAAAAGTAATCTAACATGTTGATTTTGTAAAACTTTAGATTTATAAATCCTTGAAATCTATTTTGAACAAGCCACAAATTGCAGCCTGGCTGTGTCCTTTCCAACTGAAAAAATGGCTAATGCTCACACAAATTGTCAGTTGTATTATGCGACTGGAACCAAGATTATCCTGTGTAGACTTTACGTACCTTTCAGCGCTATCCTATCGTCGAGAATTTATGCGTGCCTTGTGTTTATACGTAATTTTACAAAATATTTAAATATTTGTTATATAATAATAATAATAATATGTATGTATTATTTTATGATTGACAGTTGATTGGGGAATCGGACTTGTCAGAACATGATATTCTAGCGTTTTGCTGGTTTTTCTCACATTTGGCTGGAACATTACATGATGCCGAATTTCTATCTGCGCTCCCAATTTCCAAAGAAGAACTTGGAAGGATAATTCTTCTTTTCCGTGACAGGTTTTGTGAGAGAATATTAAAGGATAATGACTGGAAATCTGCAGCTCCAACAATAAATGTAAATTTTTATTTTATTATTTCAAATACCTATACATATATGTTAATATTTCATGCTTATAATTTTAAATTATTATCATTGCAGGGAATGACGGGGATATTGATGCGTCTTCATGATAGAAACACTAGAATGAACCTTTTCAGTGAAGATATTTTCATTTCCACGATGATTTCTAAAATTTGCCCCGTAGAATCTCATTCACTCAAATTCGAGAATTTAACTTCTGACAGAACATCAGATTTGTCTCCAATTGAAGACAAGTTGTTGAAGATTTTGAAAGATTTTCCCTTTGTTCTCTCATTTCATGACCGAGTAAAAGTGTGGAATCGACTTTTGGACCTTGATAAACAAGTTAACGATCCTACTCCAATGGTTCATCGAGGAGAAGTTCAAGTTCGTAGAAATTTCATCTATGAAGATGCATTTGAAAAATTGTCACCTGAAAACGGTATTATTTTTAAATTATAAATAAAAATTTGTATAAAGTTGGGAAAATTATTTGTGATTTTCGTTGTATAATAGTACCCGACATGAGAAGGCACATACGAATTTCCCTTGTGAATGTTGTGGGTGTGATGGAAGCTGGGATAGACGGCGGAGGACTACTCAGAGAGTTTTTGACAGAGTCTACCAAGGCAGCAGTTGATCCTAATCGTGGATTGTTTCGATTTGATTCTCAAAACAGAATATATCCTAACCCCATTGCAAAAAAATTAATGAGTGATTTTCGAAAACATTTTTTTGTTGTGGGAAGACTTGTTGGCAAAGCTTTGTACGAGCAGACACTACTGGAACTTCCAATTGCTGCATTTTTTATCCAGTATTGCATTGATGGGAAAGTGATGTCATCCGTGGATTTCTTGGCCACCCTCGATCCAGCACTTCACAAAAATCTTCTTGCACTGAAAACATTCCGAGGAGACATGAACTCCCTGGGCTTGGATTTTACACTTGCAGTTGATGAGTTGGGACAGACACGAGCTGTTGAGTTAAAAAGAAACGGAAAGGATATTTCCGTTGATCATTCTAATGTCATCGAATACATTCACCTGGTCTCAGATTACAAAATTAACAAGTTAGTGAACAAAAATATTCAAAAATAATTAAAGCTTCAATAACTAAACTTTATTTATGCCTAAAGGGAGATGGAAGATGAATGCCGAAGTTTCCGAGCAGGAATGATGGATGTGGTGCCAAATCTACGAATGTTCTCTTGGAAGGAACTACAGACGCTTATTTCTGGCTCTGATAAACCCATTGACATTGATGATTGGAGAGCAAATACAAATTATGGACCAGAATTTTCAGATATCAACGACACAGTTCAAATGTTTTGGCAGGTAAGAGTTTTATAAGGATTTCTTATTAAAAAAACCCTTATATAAATCTCAATAAATGTTTGGCAGGTCGTTCGAAGCTTTGATGAAAAATGTCTTAGAATGCTTCTCAAATTTGTCACTTCATGTTCAAGACCACCATTATTAGGTATTTCACAAATTAAAGATCTCACAATTGTCAGTACCATTCAGTATCACTAATTATAATTTCATAGGCTTCAAAGACTTGGTTCCAAAGTTTGGAATCCAAAGCGCAGGAAAAACCGATCGACTTCCAACGGGTATTTAAAAAATGAATTATTGTAGTATACATACTTAAATGATGTTAATGAATGTCTTGTTTATTTATTTAGCTTCAACATGCATGAATCTGCTGAAACTACCAGAATTTGAGGATATGAACACGATGAAAGAAAAACTAATTTATGTAATCAACGCCCACGCCGGATTTGAACTTTCTTAAACTCATAATAACTATACTTAAGCATTTTACACACAGCATAATACTAGCTTTACCTGCTTTAACATTGTAAATTCAATCCTTAAGTCGTATTTTTAAATTCGTCGCACCGCAAAACCACAAAATGGGTATTTTCAAATTATTGTTGTGATACTACTGCTCCGAAAGAAATAAAAGTTGATAGCACATGGATGAAAATTGATGTTCATTTATGATTTTACTTTTTTTAAATATAGTTTTATTGACTAGCACGAACTACATCATTTACTTCCTCTTGGTCAATATTTTGAATAGCACATTTAAATATATTTTGAAAAGAGGCAATCAACTGAGGGCAGACCATGTCCACGGTGACGTCTTCCCCTAGCTCTTTTGATAATGATGTTACTCCTTTGTCGACAATCCCACACGGCACAATATGATCAAACCAACTCAACTTGACATTGCAATTGAGAGCCAGTCCATGCGTTGTGACGTGTCGCTTGCAGTGGACACCTATGGCACAAATCTTGTTCCCATTTGCCCATGCCCCTGTGTGTGACACATCGTCCAAACTTAGCTGGGCTGGGACCCCAAATAAACGACACGTTTGAAGAGCAACAGTTTCCAACCCAGACACATAAGCTCTCAGCGTCATATTATGAAAGCGCCCAAGGTGAAATATTGGGTAGGCGACTAATTGTCCTGGTCCATGGAATGTGGTCAATCCCCCACGATCCGTCTGAATGACCTCTGCCCCCGTCCCCTTCAATTGATCCATCTCTTTTTCATCCCTTTTCTCGCGGAGACCCAAACTGTACACTAAAATGATAAGAATGAAATATTCTATGAAACAACAATAGTTAATATAATAGAGCTGCTTAACGTTGCTTACCTAACCTGGAGGATGTTGGACAGTGATAAGCGTGTTGAGTGCTTTTGGATTGTTGACAAGTTGAGATTGTACATGTTTTTGAACTTTGAGGGCAGTCAAATAGTCCAATTGTCCCAAAGCTAATAAGCGCACTGCGACCACGCCCCCAGCTACCATTTTATATTATACCCCCTCAAAGTATTTATTGCATTTTATTGATATTTTTTTTTCTCCTAGCACTGCTCACTGCTCCCGCAGATTTTAGTCTAAAACTTTTAGAGAACAAAGAATAACCAAGCGTCTGATTGTACTCGAAATACTTTGAAAGATTTTTTTATAGTTCCCAAAATAACAAAAACATTAAATAATCATGAAAATATTAAATATTTTCTGGAAAAGTGTCAGAATAACCATCAATTTCTAGCAACATGATATGACATGTTATTGCCACTTATTGCATCGCAATAGTGTTGCGCTTAATTAGCACCTTTAGCAGCTGCAAAAAATAGTTTTATGCAAGAGGACAAAAATTTAGGGACAACAATTCAAGGTTAAATGGCATAAAAAAATTGACTGGTGCAAGCTGAAGTTGTTGTTGTTAAAGCCTTTTTATCATTGTACATGAATTTTGTTTTCACAGACAATCTTATTTGCAAAGAGCATCACGGGTTACAGCGTTAGAGATAACAGGGATTGAGAACAAACTAATCAGTCAAACACTCAAACCCTTTAAATTGATTGTCCTGGGTTGTTGAGGGCTTCAGTTAACTCCAACTCTTCTTTTGGACAACAATAAGTATTTGAGAGATTTGGGATACATAATGTGGATAGAATTTATCCTGCTCGGGGTCACCTTCTTTCTGTGGTACCAATGGCTAAAACCAAAACCTCCTCCAGGATTTCCTCCAGGCCCTCAAAATTACCCCTTTGTGGGGGGTGCATTTGCTCTCCGTAAATTGGGAGATTCTGGTTCTGAAATGCTCTGCGGATTGGGTAAAGTTTATGGTCCAATATCAGGGCTATATTTTGGGAATAAGACGCCAACAATTGTCATCAATAATTTTGAGATGGCAAAAGAGATTTCCAACTTGGACCAATTCATTGACAGACCTCGGATTCATCAATTAGACTTCACTTTTGGAGTCGGGGATCCTTTGGGTACATGAATTTATATATGCATTTTCTGAAAATAAATGTTATTTTTACAGGCGTATTTTTCTCTAACGGACATCTTTGGAAAGAACAAAGAAGATGGACATTAAGAACGTTGAGAGGTTTTTATAATAATATTTTAAATCCCGATTCGTTCAATCAAGCAAACTTTTGTTTAGATTTTGGGTTTGGGAAAAGCTCTCTATCTCACCTCATAGACGAGGAAGCCGAAGAAACTATTAAAGACATTCGAAAAGCCATAAAAGAATCTCCTGATGGAGTTACCAGCATTCATGACAAATTCGGGATTTCTGTGGTATGCAAATTTTTACTTTTAGTCAATTTCATATCAAAGTATGAAAACCGGCAGATAAACATTTTGTGGGCGGTTGTGGCTGGGACAAGATTTTCTCATGATGACGAGAAGCTTAAAAGAATAATGGAAGTAATTACAGAGAGCTTTAGGGCTGGAAATACTGCCGGATCTTTCCTTCAAGATTATCGCTGGCTTTGTTATGTTCCAATTGTGAACAGACAACTTAAAGCATTTATCCGACAATTTCAAATTGTGTATGGTTTACTCAAAGTAATTAAACATGGTTATTTATAGACATCATAAATATCATGCAAATTAAAACGAAACAATAATTTAGGAAACTGTAGATGAGCACAAGAAAACAAGAGACCCAAACTTTAATAGAGACTTTTTTGATTGCTATCTCAGCGAAATGGAATTGGAAGAGAAAAAAGGGATCAAAGATTCAACTTTTTTTGGTAAGAAACTTTCTATAATTGTTTTATATAAAATAGCTAATTTTTTTCATTTTTTTTCAGAGCAACAATTGATAGCTGTGGCCATGGACTTGTTTAACGCAGGAGCAGAATCTACTTCAAATACCGTTGCTTTTGCCCTTCTTTACATGATCCTTTATCCAGAGGTCCAAAAGAAAGTGCACGAAGAACTTGACAGAGTTGTCGGTCGAAATAGACATCCTTCTTTGGAGGATAAGCCAAAGTAATCACTATCCTTTTAAGCTAAATACACATAAAACTAATTAAATAATTTGCAGTCTCCCTTACATGGAAGCTGTTATGACAGAAAGCTATCGACTCAATCCCATTGCCCCCACCGCTGTCCCAAGAACCTGTTATGAAGATGTCAAATTCAATGGATACGTTATTCCAAAGGTTATTTCATCCTTTTGCTTGCTTAAAAATATTAAATTCATATTCTCGGATAGAACTCTGTGGTCCTTGTGACTATCCCATCCATTCATCAAGACAAAGCTTATTGGAAAGATCCGGAAAATTTTAGACCCGAGAGATTTCTAGATGCTAATGGACAATTTGTAAAACCTGAACGAGTGATACCATTTGGAATCGGCAAAAGAGCTTGCCTTGGTGAACCTCTTGCTAGGATGTCTGCATTTTGTTTATTTGCTTCCGTCATTCAAAAGTTTCAGTTTGATTTGCCAGAAGGGATGCCAAAGCCTTCAACAGTAGCTCTTGACGGTAAGAGTTTTTTTTCAAGCTAAGAGAACATTTTTAATAATTATTTTGTCTGGAAAATTTGTAGGTTTCACAGTCGCCCCACAACCATTTTATGCTAAGTTAACTCCCAGAGAATAAAAAAATGTACTAATCATAATGATAATAATAAAAGTGGCATGTGAATTACTTTATTATTACTTGATTTCAAGTTGCTTTTTGCTCGATTGAGTATACACTAAAGATAAGTATTTTAAAACGAAACAACACGGTAACATTTGACCACATTGTTGCTAGTTACATTTTTGACTATTCTGTTTAAACTGACTAAGGGCCCTTTGTACAAGGGTTTATTATGGCAATTGTTGTTAAAATATATCACAGCTCCAGTTTACATATTTCCAACTTGGAAGTTCCAAGTTTCTGCTATCGCCGGTTTGCATTCACAATAAGTTTAAAAAATTAAAATTACTTTAAAAGATCGTCTAAAAATTAGGATATCATTAGGTACCTTAGGTACAAGTATTTTTCATCAATTTGAGTTGTCCAACATTTGTGACTAATTAAAAAATGAGTATTACAGTTTCATTTAACTGTAAATCATCATTGACTTAAAAATCCTATTATGCATTGAATATTTAAATTACTTAATACAATATATTAAGTATTGCAAAAAGACTTGTTGTTTCACTCTATTCCTTTGGAAAGTGATTGCTCCAAAACAATTTCGTAGTCATCAAGTGCTAAAAGCACGCGAACCATGTCATGCAGTAATTCTGGGTCCCTTAAAAATGAATGTTCGTCGTACATTTGTCGTGTAAACTGCAGATTTGTGAGAATTGGTGGAAGGCGTGGTAAAAGGTGTTCCCTACAATCATTAATAACATTATAAATTCAATATCACTGATATTGTCTCTTAAGACGCTATATTTCATTCAAAAAAATTACCTGGCACATAAGCAAATGAGCAACTGAAACTTTCCATTTTTCCCCAATGTATTTGCATGGTAGTTTATTTTGTGGATAAGTTCGCAGTAGCAATTAATATCGGCTACATGATCAGAAAGTCCTTCTTGATTTTGATTAGACAACATTACAACGAAATCCTCATCTCGCACTCTACCCTCGAAAACTTCGGCAACTTGTACTGCAAATATAAAAAAATATATAAACTATAACTATAAATTAAATAACAACATTGACAACCACAGTGCTTACCAAAATAGTCCCAGAGGTAAATGTTCTTTCCAAAAAGTCGGCTGGACTTAAACCCGTAGAGAAAAACCTGTTCAAGTGAAGCTACGAGACCATTTTCCCCACAAAGCAGAACTGTCAAGCTAAGTTTATCGGTTCCCCTTTCCTTGTCCGTCTTGAAAAAATACTTGACAATCTTGTTGACAGCATTTCCTAAAAGGAAAAACAGTTATTTTTTTCACTAAACATTATCAGCCACTTATGACATTAACTGAATATTTAAATACAAACCTAAACACTCCTGAATTTCTGAGGTGGAAAGCCGACTTTCGTAACTTTTACGTGGAATACTGGGACTTCTTGCCCTTGGTGGCGTCTTTAGTTTTGATTCATTTGTATATTCGTCTCCATCATAAAACGGTTCACCAACTAAAAGGCGTTCGGTTGAACCATCGTCCACTTCACGACCAAGCCATCGGCCACAAGGAAATCTGTGAAAATGTGTTGCAAAATATTGCATCTCGCCTGACAATATAAAATATTATTATAAAAGTAATTAATACTCACTTGACAACATGTCCAGTAACTTCGTTCCTCACAACTACATAATCCACTAACCACTTTGGAGAAACGCCGCTATTATCATGTCCAATATGCATGTTGGTCAGCAACCCCAGATTTTTATGCTATAAAAGAAATAAAAAATTATGGTATATTATGTTTTATATACTTGAAAATGATGTCTAACTTGAAATACAAACTCCAACGTGCTCATCTTTATTGTTCCAGTCTCGGCCAATGTTCCAGAAACTGTGATCCACACGTTTGCAGTAGTGGTAGAAATGTTAAATCGTTTGGAAGGAAATATCATCACTCGGTATGGTAAAACTATTAATAATTTGATACAGTATTATTATTAGCAAATAGCAAATCATGTTGTTTGCCAACTTTTTCAATTACCTATGTTGAGGTAACTATTAGTAAAACAAAAATAGTCTGCAGCATTTAGTGTGAGTAAATGATAAAGAAATTGTTCTTTCTCTTCTTCGCTTCGAAGAAATGCCGTTCGTTTGTAGAAACCTCTCAACAATTCATCATCCGATAACAATGCACGCAAATGTTTGGACAAGACCTTCTTTTCCAGTGATAGTCGAATCCACGCTCTAGCATAACCGATTTCCGTTTTTATCTCTGAAATGGCTTGAACATTTCTAAGAAAAAAACAACAATGTATGAATTTTATTAAAATGGTTGAGACGAGAACAAAGTCTAACATTGATATATTTTCTCACCTCATGTCGAAAGCTATTGATACGGGAAGTGGAGTTATTATTGGCAGTTCCGCAGCTTTAGGGCGACGATGTTCTGGAGATCGTGGTGAGGTTGAATCTCGAGAACTAACATTGAGGTTCAGCTCCGAAGCCATTGCTGAGAGATCTAACAAACATTTTATTTAAATGATTATCATTGTTCATATTGAAAACAATTCAACAACGCCAAAATCACTCAAACTCGCTCACAATTGTACTACTTATTTAGCCTTAGGAATAAGAAAGAAGCATTTCTAAATAAAAACTACAGGAAATTGACTACAACTACATGTAATAAAAACTGACGACGACCCAGAGGAAAACAATCGCAATTTGTACTCACCCATTCTTGCTTTAGCAATGTAGTGGGGGATAACTTTTATGGAGAACCTTTCCTTCTTCTTCTTTGCAATTTTAACTACGCCAGACAAAAAACCCAGAAACAAAAAGTGTCAAAACAATAAACTTAACAAAATTAACAAGTAGTATTCAAATTAGATACAGGCAAAGCAATTTTGGATATTATATAAATCTGCTACTAGAAGCACCACCAAAGCTCCAAATTTTATAGTAAAATATTATTAATAAAAAAGAGTAATTACTGTCAAGTCGTTTACGAAGAATGCACCAGGCCAAAGCTGCATGAAACACATTCAATCCATTCAATGTACATAAACATTTATATTATACACTATAGTTAGTAGTCATTTGAAATTTTTAAATTTAATTTCATGTTATCCAAAGAAAACATGCATATTTTGTTATTTCATTATATCACATAGACTTTTTTTTTAAATTTTCAATTGATGCACATTTTATAGATAAAAATGGCAAACAAATGTACCTGGGGTAAGAAACTGAGGATCAATTGGTTTGGAAGAGTCTTTACATGCTTCAGACTCTTGATAATTGATGAGATAGTTCCACAATGGAGATCTGCATTAGTAAATATAAAATGGGTACATGAAATAATAATTGTATATTGAACATCTTACCGTCCTTTCCCCTTTACGTGAAGACCATGTGCCCATATTCGCTCTAAAAGGTCACATAAAGATGCCACGAGCGTATTTTCTTCCACTCCCAAAATGCTGACTTCTCCATGACCAAGAGCCACTGCTTCCGGTCCCATCTTCTCAACAAGCATCCGCTTCGTTTTTGTTTTGCATTCCTAAAAATCAATAAAAAAAACATTGTCTTTACATTTTTTTTCTTTTATAAAGATTACATTTATTAAGCAACGGTGACAAAGTTTTATATAAAATTACAAACAAACTACTACATATGCAAGCAAACAATGTTATACGTGATACAAACAAATATTTTTAATAATAAATAACTACCTTTAAATACTGTTGGCGAAATTTAGTTTGTGCAGGCAAATACTTGGTGCCCTTTGGATCCTTTAATAGAATCGCTTGTAAAGTTTTCATGCATTATCAAAAAGCCGTGCAAAAATATTTGCTTAAAATAATAGTAAATATATACTACTTATTTAGTTTAACCAACGAAAAGAAATTGTTTGATTTATACACATACCTGAAGCAATTGCTTAATGAATTCCCAGTTGGCTTGAGCAATTGACGCAGGACTTGATGTGGTTTGTTTTGGCTGAAACAAACTCCGAAGTGAAGGATTAGCTACTGGAGGAAGAGACACTTCTGTCATCATCATCTCGTTTGTGCTTCCTTCTCGCAACAATTTTATATTTCTAAATTCAAAATTGGCGTTATGTCACAAATTGGAAAAGAAAGCGTTTCAATTGAATAGTACCGGGTATCTGTCGGTCCCATATTTAAAAAGCTGGCATTTAAAATTGGGAATCCACCCTCAGGAATTGAGTAGCTTGTTGACAAATCTAATAAAACTTCCTGAACATCGGGTGCTACAAAATCTGGGGTTGAAAATCGCTGTTGCAGCAATTGCTCTGATTCCTTCAATGAAGTACAAGGTTCATAGGATGGAGTACGCACTAAACTTTCTCCGAATTGGTCTCTTAAAATTTTTATCCTTTGTTCAAAAACAAGTTGATTTGGATCGATATCCGAATCCCCGTTTAAACTTGCAATCTTTCTGTCAATCAAACAAGCAAACATCTGCGTCTCAATAAATCTTGAAAGGAATGGTAAATTTTGATCAGGTTGATCTGACAAGAAAGTGGCCTTGTCAAAATTGTGAACAAACATCCTCCCCATATCCTGTTATTCAAAGAGAACGCAAAACATTAAATTCAAAATGAAAAATGACAATGAATAAACTCTACCTCATTTGGTTGACTTAAAAAATGGTCATATGATGCAAACATGTGAACAAATCTATTGCAAAATATTTCTCTTATTGCATTATTCAGTTTGAGATTCTTCAAATAGATATCATCTAGGCGTCCTTCTTCAGGTGCATCAGACGAAATGTTTAAGTTGCTAGTATCACGATCTCCACTGCTGTTGAATCCTATTGATGAAAATTTTAATGTAAAAATTAAGTTTCAAGAAAGAATTATATATATATATTAAATACCGGAGGTGGCGTTTGAATTCTCTGCCTCCGTCGTCAGTCTTGGATGAATTGCAGAGTGATAAGAAGCAGACATTTGATTGTGTTGAGGTTGAGAGTATTGAGAAAAGTTAGAAAGAGATCCGGGCATTGACTCCTCATTGCTTGACATTCCAGAGTCTGAATCGTGAGACCATGAACTTTTACGACCTCGTGACCGTCTTGTTCTATATGGTGATCCCCGAATATTGCTTCCTTTGTTTAAGTTACCCAATGGAATTTTGTTCTTTTTAAGAATCTGCACAAGCTCATCCGTGAGTTCTGCTCTCTGGGGAAATGTTGGAAGGTCTTCTGGCACACTAACTTTGTTGTTATCAATGTCCACAAAACACAGATTTGCTTCGTACGGAGGGATGTTTTCTCGTCCGTCTATAACTGCATGCAGACCCATAATAAATGGTACTGGGGCGTCTAGAAAATGATGCAACGTGGAAGGAAGTATAGGGACGTAAACATGTTGCCAGACAAAGGGAAACAAAACTGAGGTCACGCTTTCAGCAACCAGCATCAGTCGATATAAATCTAGAGGAAAATTTGCATAATATTAAATCAATTGTAAATATTTACACAATTATAAATAACTTTTATATATACCTTTTGAGTAAAGAAGGACTTGATTTTCCAGTAGGACACATGTAAATAGTTGAAGAAAAGAGTCAAGATCTAAAAGACGAAATAAATCACCCATGAAGTAGTCAAAAAGTGGAAGTTCGTTTGATTTTGGCCTGGGACAAGTCATTGTGTCAATCCAGTAGTTCAATTGAACACTTCGACCAGGAGGGGGTAAAGGAACATAGTATAGCAAATGGTATACAAAACTTTCCAAGCTCAAGTCTTCGGGAATTCTAGTTCTCAGTTGTCTGCATAAAATCAGGAAAAACATCAGTGTCATTCAATGCATATATGTGGACTCAAATCCAGTATAAAAAACGTACCTGTACAAGCCAGTAAGAAAATGGTGAGCTGATTGTACAAAGGGAAGTGGACATATTAGGGCTATTGCTTTGGTAACGTATAAGACATCCTTTGAAGAGTCATAAAAGCTCTGAGTTTGTACAGCCAACTGTTTCTGGGCTGCCAGTTTGAAATGCCTTGGAAGTGATCGGGTATTATTTCCATCGTCATCTTGAAGTTGCAGCGCCGCACGAGCTCGATGACCCTTGTTCTTATGATGAAGAGTGGCTTGCGCATTTCGAATATTCCGATTTTGAGCTGCTCGTTTTTGCTGATAGTGTTTGGCACTTGAGAGCTCTGTTAAATGCATGGCCTGTGAAGAAAATTGTGTTTTTTTTAAATTTATTACAAAAATAACACTTTAAAAAGTTAATGTTACCTGAAGCGTCTGAATGGCTAAGGACACATGTTGGGATTCTACTTCTTCAAAAAATACATAGGAAAACCCAAATAATCGAGAACCGTTTTCTCTAGTGATTACAAAAGGATGGAAGCAGGGATCCAATGTATGTTTTTGAGTCCGAAAAAGTAATCCATCCGGGAGACACAACTTTAAAAAAAATAGCAGCATTATAATAATTTATTTGGCATGATTTATATAAGCAACAAATAAAGTTAAACATACATTTCGAACGGCATCTTGATCAAAAGGATTCCAAGGAACATTTTCAGGATAATGAGCAAGTATTTTGGGCTTGTAGGACCTTTCTAAAGGTGTATTGGTTGAGGCTTCGCCTGAAACATAATCAAAATAAATGCTTAAACATTGATCATAAATCTAACAACTAAAATGTTTTTGTTTCTATATATAATAGCAGCGTTTCAATAGTAATATTTCATCAACAGTTAGATATCTGTATCTTGGTGATTATTTGCATGCCTTTTGTCAGGAATCTTAATAAACAAAGTTCTTGAGCAATAATTTCGTTTCGCACGGTCAATCAACTGATTTTTACTGGCATGATGATAAATCCAAGAGGGCAATTATTCAGGATATGCACACTGCATTTTTACATCCCCAAATCAATGATGAGGAGAGAGAGAGGCTGAAGTTTGAAGTTGCAGTAGTTGCACAGATGCAGCAGTTAACTATCAAGCACTTGCAAAATCATTTAAAACAACATGTAATTTGCATACTCAAAAAAGCAAATAACATTAAGTCTTTGGTCCATGTCACTTTTTGATGGGACTAATAGAGAGTGAGGATATAGAAAGCTTGTCACGAATGCTATAAAGTCTCACTAAAGCAAAATAAAATAAAATCTGTCATCTTTTCTTACTGAAGGTGAAACTGAGACAAATTTAGTGGTCTTTTTGCGACCCTTTTCTTTTAATGTATTTTTTCTCTGCTGCAATTCCACTTCATTTTACAGACTCGTAAAACTTTAAACCGGAGACGGTTTCATGTTTCTCAATTTGTAAAGTTTGATTACAACAAAAGCCTAAATCTTGAAAGATCATAAATGTTGAGCAAAGAAATACAAAACCTTTTAGATAAATTTAGATAAGCCAGACTCAAAGATTTTATTCATCTGCTTCTTTGAGATGTTTACTCGGATGATTTGTCACGAATGCTGCTCAATCTCCAGAATTTGGTTCAGAGAACTCTTCTTAAATAAACTCTTTATCTTTTGTCCTTGAGCTGTTGGCTTGTGTTGAAATTGGTGGCTTCCTCTTAAGTAAATATATTAAACATGGATGCGTCAATAAATAAAATTGAAATCCATAAAACAGAAGAGAAAACAGAGCTCCAGCTCGTGTTTACTGGATTTGCAGTTTTTATTTGCAAAGTCTGACACCTCAACGTCTTTTGGGATGGCTGAGATTTGAAAAGGAAGGCTGTCATGTCAGAGACCTGACTTTAATTGCCTCGTGTAAGATGGAGATGTGATTGACATAATTGACACGCGTCAAATTGGAAGACACTTGATTTGGCTAACAATAGGAAAATTAGGAAAGTTTGGTTAATTTTGGAATAGGAAGCGTGAAGGGAGACAGAAGCACGTGCGTGTGAAATATTTTATGTTGCAGTAATTTCTCCATGCATCACTTGTTTTGTGCAACAATGAAATGAAACTTTGAGGAAGAGGGGAATTGGCACAGCCAGAAAAACATTAACAATGCAGCCACACCCACCAATAATTACAAATTGAAGCCTATCTGGCTAAAAATACCTCTAATGTTGTATATTCAAAATCATAATCGTAGTCTGATCATAAATGCATATTTAAATGCAGGCAGGGTCAATTAATTTTGAAATGGTTAATTTGCAAGTAAACCTGATTAAATTCAGATTTCAGATTAATTGGAAGTTTAACTATGGGAATCCCATTAAAGTGGATTAACACTTACTTGTTCCATCAATTTCATAAGTGGATAAGACTTCAAGGCCTGACTTATCATCCAGACCACAAATGACGAAGTAATCACAAAAACGGGACATGGGCCCTACAAACCCCGAATTTTTGAGCACTTCTGCTCCCTCCTGTGACATTGCCATAATTTGGTGACACTTGAACCACTTAAACAATTGCCATGATGAAGATTATAATACAATTTGGTTACTGATTGATTGAACACAGAAATTGGGTGTAAATGGGACCAGAGTCATTTCTTGTGTAATTTGATTAATTAGTGAGCCCATAATTATTGCGTGTGTGCATTGTTGATTGTTGTGATTTCTTTGTTGTGGGTGGACTCATTTTTGTAACAATTGTGAACCGCAGTCAGCCACTGCCAATACACACTGCCACAAAAAATTCCCACAAACCATGGCTTTATATGAGGCCACGTCGTAGCGTCCATTCATCACGACATGTCCCCCACGACAACCACCCCCACTTTGACCCCCAGCCAACATATGACCTTATTTCCATGGCAACTTGAGGACAGGGTTGGTGAAGGGCGGCGCAGTTTGCCCCACAGCCGCCAGCCTTGATATCATTCCTGCAACTTGCACCAATTTGAGATATCAACTTATCAAAATGCAGATGCATGACAACCTCATCATTACTAATTAGGGACATTAATCATTTTCCAAGACTTTTATAGATTATCCCGTAATTTAATTATCACAAAACACAGGATGTTGAGGACAAATGTTTGTCTCAAGTTCCCAAAGTTGGGAGTCCCAACTTGGGACAATTGATTTATTTAGTTGGGCATGTCCAAAAGAACAAACCATAATTACCATAAACTGTTTATTTACAAGTTTTCTCTCAATATTTTTATATTTTTCCAAAAAAAAAATATAAAAGCAATTTTCTTCAGCTTTTGTTTTTCTGGAGATTGAGTTGGCTTTGTTTTGGTTTGAGGTCATTTCACTTTCCTCTCAAAGATTCCCTTCATTTCCCTTCAGTCGCCGTCCGTCCTCCGAACAGAGAGGACCCAATTAATTTATCCTCCCCACCACCCTCGTTCTTTTTTCAAAATTCAAAGTTTTTTATTGAAATTCTAGTTTCATACCGCTATATCACCACTGATTAGGTCAGTATACTGATTTTAATTATTTTAAAAGTCACTTTTACTAATTTCCCCTTGTTTTTGGTGCAAGTAGAAATCCTTCTGAAGGACTG